>LKNJ01001140.1:0-17315 GCA_002120245.1 Maccullochella peelii
CATTGAACCAGTCCGGCCCTCGACTTGTACCGATTTTTTAATTTTGGCCCACTGTGTATTTGAGTTTGACACCCCTGAGCTACACCAATTTCTGATTCTAGGGAGGACTTGTGTTTTGAAGCTTTCTTGACGAACAACAGTTTATCCATCAGCTCTGTACTTCTGTGCAACATCTCAAGCTATAGCGCAGGTTGCCAGATACAGAGCCAGGCTATCTGTTTCGCCCTGTTTCCTCCATTTTTATGCTAAGCTAGGCTACACATAGCCTGATAATCAGACTGAATTGCCATTTTGTTTTACTTGATTCATTCTGTTTGAATTGCTGACCAAATTGGAGATGTGGGCAGTGACTCAGAGGTCTGGAGGTCTAGTTGTCTGTTTCCACTTTAAACAACAATCTCACTTAGTTGTCAGACAACACTAAGACTAAGAGTGGTACCTAGTAAAAATAGTACATATTTCAGACAGAGTTCTTTCTTTACCATTAAAGTTAGGCACATTTATGTATGATTTTCAGTACTTCTGTGACTCTGCCCACACAGGTACAAATGAAATATTTTCTGTCTCCAGACCAGCAGAATGCAGAATATTGTTGCACATTGGAAATACTTTCAAAATAATCAAAATACTTTTTTGTTATTATCTTTATCAACCTTGTCAGGAAAAAAAATGGAATTTGGAGAACCACACTCAACTGAACTCTGCTTGGGAGATCATATAGAAGCAAGGCAGGAGACACTGAATACAGGTAATTGGTCTCAGTTCAACATCTGGCATAGACAGAGACTAAACCCATTGAGGAAAATCAGTAAAACAAATGGAACTGTTGTGGATAGATCCTCGTCCGTCGAGTACAACTGTAAGGACTTATCTTGCATGAGTAATAGTGAATAGCTTTTAGTCTGCATTATTTATTGATGGTCAAGTAAAACAACCTGGAAATGTATTCCTTGGTTAATCTCGGCACCATAATGCATGTTGCAGGACAAATGCAGTGTTTGGCATTGGTTAGTTGGGTCAGGAGTAAAATAAAGGCAGAGAACCACAGATTCAGAATCTACAAGCCTTTTATTTGATTTGAGATGTTTTGACCCCATGTGCAGCTTTAAAATGATAGAGGCGGACAGAGAGACAAAGCAATACAGCAATACAATTGACAGTCACAGATGTTAGGGTCCGACATTGCAGCAGGATGCAAAAGGATTGAGTGTGTTTCTGCGACGCAGATCCACAAGTGGAGTCTCCTGCCACTCTGACAGGCCTCCCTGCTGCGCTCCAACACACTCGTACACTCTGTGGGCTGAAGCAGAGACATCACACTCTCAGTTGTGTTACACAGGAACATGCAGGCATTTTAGAGGCCAGGGTTTATGCTGTAAAAGAAAACTGGTGCCTCTGATCTAGACTTAGACAGTATTTTATAGTCTTCATACTGCCAATAATTGTGTTTAGATTGACAGTGATAAAGTACATTTGCTCTTCAGGTTGATATCTACTGCTCTCTAGTGGTAGATGAGTGGCTTTTCTTTGGCGTTTGGACTTTTATTCCCATAGATTAGTCTGTCAGGCAGACAATCTTTTCAAAGTATGTATAAATCCAGCTTCCCCTAGAAAGATTAGGAGACCCTAACAGCAACCTTAACCCTCATAGTCTATACTTGAAAGCATCTGATTGGTGGGGCTAGGAGCAAATCTGGGAGGCTGACCTCAGGCAATAAAAGTCCCAAAACATTGCATTTTCTTCAACGCCTTTACTCACCTACAGCTACCAGCAGCTCCGTGATTTGATCCCCTGACAGGGCTGATGTCTCTGTAAAGAATAAGCCCCTGTCATTGGCCAGACTCTGTCCTTCCTGCATGATGACATAAATAAACCAGACATTGCATGTCACAGATGAGCACATAATGTAAATGTGACTCTGCATATGAGATTAAGGAACGTAATGTTCTGTCTCCGTACCTGCACTGAGATTTGTCGATCCTGTGCCAGATCTCCCTTGTTACCTACCAGCCATATGACAGTAGATCCTGGGATGTACTGTTTCTCAAGCTCTTTGAGCCACAGTTGAGCTCTGATAAATGTTTCCTATAGTAACACAAGCATACTCAATGGCATGTGCACCAGCCAAGATAAGACAGCACCAGTCATTTGTATTGTCAGGTGTCTGTTCCTTTTACCTTTTTGCTGATATCATAAACCAAGAGTGCAGCGTGGGCTCCTCTGTAGTAAAGTGGGGTGACACTGTGGTATTTTTCCTGCCCTGCCGTGTCCCATATCTCAAAGCGAAGAGTGACATCACTCAGATGCACCACCTGGGTCAGGTAGGAACCTGAGGGGGCAGACAGCACAATGACAACAGAGGGGATTAATTTGTTCACTACTAAGTCTCTAGAGATGGTCCTGGATCATATTTGCGATTTAGCTATAGTGAAAGAAAGTTTTTTAGAATCAGTAGATCAGAACATGTGTATGAAATCGCAAATATAAGTGCCAGTTACATGTCAAACTGATAAATTATACTACTATCAAACTACGTTGAATGACAAACATTAAAGTTCAACATTTTGGGAAATACGCTTCTTTGCTAGAGTTGGATGAGAAGACTGATACCACTTTCATATCTGTACGTTATTTAGGTCTTTGAAGCTAGTTTCAAAGACAAAAATACAAAGTTTTCACACTTTGTATTTAAGATTAAAGAGATTGATCTTGTTAATTAGTCAAATTTTGCAGTGCTAGTAGACTTTTTTTTTTCTTCAGACAGAGCCAAACTAGCTGGTTCCTCCACCTCCAGTCTGTATGCTAAGCTAAGCTAACGTCCCCTGACTGTCAAACTATTCCTTTAAGATAAATTCTTGTCTTAGAAGGACTTTTCTGTGTTAATACAATTCACCCTGATATGTAACCACTGCTATCCAAAGCTCCAAGTGTCATGAACTCACAGCCTACAGTAGGTGATGTATGTCTGAACTCATCCTTGCTAAATCGCAGTGCCATACTGGACTTTCCCACACTAGAGCTTCCCAGAAGTACCATCTTAACCCTGAGGGTCCGTACTGGTATACTCAAAGTGTCACTGTGGAGCTGGGCTCCTCCTGGCAGCCTTGGGAGATTTTCCTCCATCAAAGGTTCACTTAAGACAGAAAAGACAGAAAAAAAAGTCCAAAAGTCCTGATCCAGTAGTCAGTCTTATTCCTGTTAAGAAGCAACAGCTACTCCAAACTGTACAGAAGAGTTAATACGTCTTCTTTGTTCTGCAGCTGAGGCAGCTTCACCTTGTTTTACAGAAAATAAAATCAAAACCAAAGTCCAGTCTCAACTTGTAAAAAGCCAACAACATAATTTTACTTCCTTGTATACACCAACTACTGAGCCATAAAACCTCCCAGCAAACTATAAGCTACCAATCACATGCACGCTCAACTACTGTATCACTGTATGCATACACACAGGATGACTATAAGTGCTCATGCTTAATGTGAATTACACTTGTGAAGTTTTTAAGGTATGCAAACAGAAACTAAAAGGGTTATGGGAAATTTGGGTCTTTTTCCAAAGTTTGGTGTTGTTCCCCTTCTACTCAGCTATTTTAATTCAACTGCTACATGTCAGATACAAACAGAAACAAAGTGTTAAGTTTCTTTCTGATGCACATAGGTATTGATACAGTTCAAACGTTTCATTTTCAAACCGTCAGCATGCTTTTAATAGTTAATATTATTATATAATTTCCTGCATCAACATGTATTGCTAAGTATGGAAAATAACTAGTGTGTGACATTAGAAATTAGACACAGAAATGTCCCTTGTCTTTGTGTATGTACATCATAGGCTACACAGAGATTCTGCATAGACTGCAGCAGGCCTGTTTTCTTCCAGTGTATCTCCTTACACAACACTGTTTCAACACAGGAGGGCGGCATTGCATATACAACAGCCTGGTGGTAATAATAAAGTGTCAGCCTCACAGTCTATGAGCATGTGCCTGTATTGAATCTATGCTTTGATATTCTTTTGTGAACTATTGCCACATTTTATTTAGATTTCCAAACAAAAATCATTGGCATTCAGAATATTTATTTTCATAAAGCTACAACTGGCCCAGTAAGCAAAACTATGACAATGCCAGTATGACACCTCTGCACCATGCATTAGCCTTTCACTCCTCACAAAGTTGTGAATCTGGACAAAATTTTGTCCATAAGGCAATGTAATTAAAGGTCATGTGTAATTCAGCCTCAATTAAATAAAAAGTGCTCTATCAATAAAATTAATAGTTGTGTTCCTGTAAGATTGCAAAACAAAGTACCCCATAGAAATTATGAATGAATAAGAAATACAACACAATAAACTATGACGTTAAATAATATGACGTTAGACTTAGATGGAGACTGTAAAAAATATCACAGGAAAAGGTTTCTCTACATTATGGGAGTTCCAAATGATACAACCAGGGCCGTTTCTATCTTTGTGGGGGCCCTATGCAAAATGTTGTTAGGGGGCCCATATTTTGTGAAATATATATATCTTTGTATCTTTTTTTTTATTTTTTTTTATTTTTTTTAGCATATAGGTGTTTTCACTCAACACACGAGGGCGCTTGGCTAAGAGAGACCGGTCATTTTAATTTCTTAAAAATAAAAAAAATGGCTAAAATGGCAGCTTGGGGGCCCCCTGGTGGCTTTGGGGGCCCTATGCAACCGCATAGTCCGCATATAGCAAGAAACGGCCCTGGATACAACAATGATACCACAAGATATAAAAAGCCTACATCAAGATTATGGGATATACATAGTGACCATTCAAACTGAGGTCTTGTCTATCTCTTTAAAAAACTCACGACTGTTTTTAGAGCTGGCTGGTCATCATTAAAAATAGCAGACGGGGGTGTGAGAGAGTGCGATAGCCCATGCAGAAGCTGTGGTTTCTGGCTGAAACTGAAGCCCTGAACATGTTTGGACTACACGTCCAGAGGTTGATGCTGCATTCAAATGTTCTCCGGGCACTGACATTTCACACATTTTGTCTTTTTTTCACTGTAAAGTGCACGTCGACGTTGTAGGACTATAGAAAGAACACGTGGAGATGAAGCTTGTATTGTTTTGAAGTGTAGGTCTGAAATAAGCCCAATCTCGGTTTTCAGTTCTTTAAAGGAACAGTAGGCTACCCCCTACTGTAGCTACAAGTCACCCAAACAAATACCAGTAGTACACAAACCCACTGTTCTCTGTAGCAATAATGAATTTACTCGGCAAAAAGGTGCCGAGTAGGCCTAATGCAAGAAAAGTAATGTAAGATGAAGTGTTCTGTTAGAGGAAGTGTAATCAGTTGTGCAATTGCCTAGTAGCGTTTTACACAGAGTACCACGCAGTTACACCAAACAACGTTCCAGTATTGGTTAATGTCATTCGGGTACCGTGTTAATTTTCCGCCTTGCCAGTGTGGTTAATTGCCAAAATGAGCTGCGTTTCTATTGTGTCCCATACATCCGACACTCCGTGAAGGCCGCTTGACTGAGTACAGGCTTTGAAATTCTTCAGGGTGACAGGTTCAAGCCTGTGGCTGCGAATGCGCCAGCTAGATTAACACGAGACAGTTAAGAAACATTTGCCATAATAATGATAGTTTAGCCACAATTCGTGTTTATTTAGTAAATAGCGGTGTTTGTTTTACTGTCGATTTAAAAGGGACAGTGTGAAGCTACAGTGAACGGCTCTGACTGAATTTGCGAGTAAATGCACCAGAAGTGCACGTGGGGCTGATGCTGCCAGTCACCGACACAGTTTGAACCAGACTTCGTCGCGAGTTTGTGCGTCGTTACAGAAACACAGGAAGAAGTGTCAAACGGATGTGTGACAATGGCCCATGCTGTGAACGCGACCAGACACGGTTTGTTGTATCGCCCAGTGTTTAACTTAACATTTTAGCGACACATGAGAGACTCACTAACTAGCTTCCGTTCTGTTTGGGATTATTCGGTGCGCTGTTGGACCACAAGTGTGAATTTGTCTTCAGCGAGTGGATAAGTAACGTTACTGGAGACAACATGGGGACTCAGGGCACAGGACGGAAAAGATCTACCAAGAAGGAGAGGTCGACGGCAGAGGACGATGCCCTAAATCTCATAGCGAGAGAGGTGAGTGGAGAATTTGTCAAACGTTAAATAAACCCCAAACCTACATGCTCACTGATTTGTTTCTTGACGGTTTGCCCTGATATTTTTGCTGCTAGAGAGGCAGTTGTTGATGTCCATAATCATAATAAGAATTGTCCAGAATTTGACCTCATAATGAAAAATGAAGACATTAAGAGCACTCTGTCTCCACTGACAAAAATAGCCTACCACTGTACCCAGTTAAACTCTAAATCCCATCACTGCCTTTAAATATAATACATCCATACTTTTGGAGACTTTTTCAAGCAATATATTACATTGCCATCATTTTTTGCCTATAGTATACCCTAAGTGTTTCCTACCTTCCAGGCAACTATTGGTTCCTTTTGTGTCAATTTAGTATGACAATTAGATTGTAGAGACTTGAAACATGCTTGGTATACAGTAGGTAAAATTATGTTATTGTTGCCTGGTAACATAGTTGTAAGTAGGGTGTGTTTTTGAAACTCCTCTTTGGTTGGTCCATTCAGTCCAAGACGTGAGAGTTTGCTTGTAGAAAAACCTTTAATTCACGAGCTAAAGAGGAAAGGCTTTCCTGTGCACATCCATGGGACAACAACATAACTTAGCCTACACTAATTCAAAGGCAATCAAGTGCATGCATATGCTGGACACCTGAACGGACCTTTCAAATAATGTATCCAATTTACAGCAACATAACAAACAATTACATTGATAAATTATAAACTGTGCAAATAAAATAACATTTAACTGCGGGTTTTAATAGCTGCAGGGATGTTTATATTCTCAGTATGATGACTCAATTGGACCATGTCCTGCATTCAAGACAGGGCCACTATTGGCTAATATATATCATATCATTTAGCAAGTCAACCAAACAATATGGCAAAGTTGTCAAAACATTACTGTAACTTTTGCACTTAGACATTACTAATTTAGGTGATGATAATCGTTGTTGAAAGATCTGTCTGTGCTGTGTGACCTGCAGCGGATTAAAATGGTTTACTGCACATGAAAGGAATAAGCCTTTCCCCCCCTAACCTGCAAGACTGAAGTTGGCAGCAGTTAGAGGCAGTTGTTTCTAACAGGTGCTGAAGTCGTGTTGTGACAGGTTTACACTGTTTCAAGGTTTCTAATCTCTTTGTTATGATGAGTCTAGTGTAGGATAAATTGATGTTTTGTGGTAGGAATAATTCCTAGTGTGTCTTCAGGACTTAAGACACCCTGTTTGAAGTGTGATGTCCTGCACGTCGCTTTTGTCTACACTTGCGCCCTTGAAGTGTGAGATAATCGATATTTGAGTTTAATATCAAAGCAAAATGCCAGCCGTCTACAAAAAAAAGAGAAGAAAAGCCTGACGTCTATTATTATGAAGCAGCATTGTGCGTCTATCTGCCCAGCAAAATTAGAGTTTGTCCCACAGTGAGGTGGTGAGCATAAAACTTTTCCTGATTCAGGGCAATTTTTGACACGCTTTTTTCAGTTAGGAGGAAGTTGTGTCTGAGCTAACCCATCCCGGATGTTTCAGCAAATTTGCATGTCACTCTTAACTGACACACTCATTATTGTCACCACTTTTTTGCTGTACCAATGCCAAGCCTGCAGAAGATTGGCTGTTTGAATGTTATCTTCTGTTAACTGCTTAGCTGAATATTTACAGTGCAGTAGTGTATCTGAGGTTGCACATTCCTGTAGCTGGCAATCGTTTCTTGGCGTAGTCTATTTGCAGTGGCAGGAATGTTACCCAGCTGAGGTTTGAGGAGTTTGACAGAGCTCATGCACAGTTGGTCAGCAGCAGCAGATACACAATGTCCAAACAGGAGATTCTCCTCTGATCCTCATCCGTTTCTTGTGGCAGTGACTTGAGGCACAACTCCAGCAATAAAACTGTTATTTTTTTCAATTGTGGCTAGTTTTCCGTCACATCTGTGTAGCAAAGAGAAAGTCTGTGCCTTTAAGTAGCAGAGGGGTCACATCCCTCCCTGGTAGTCCTCTGACAGGATGGTATGTCAGTCCTGATGATTTGGCCTGTTCTGCAAAAGAGCTTTAAAAATAGACGCTCCTGAAGATCAGCTGTTGCTGCACCCCAGTTTTAGTTTGGGTGGGGGATGGGGATGGAGGAAGAGGGATGTGGCTCACCAACTGGCCATCCCACCAGCATGGAAACATGGAAACAGCAAGTCGCGGCATGGAATTGTAAGGCACTGTGGCAGCAAGTTTGTCTATGTTGAGCAGGAGGTTGGAGACGCTGTAGTTTAAGCTGCTGTTTTAGGTAGTGGAAGTGGTCCATCAGTATCATGTTGCCGTACATTTCTGTACTCCCCTTAGTATCACAGGGTTCAGAGAAACTGTCCAAATGGGAGAAGACCACACAGCAGGAAAGAATGTCAGCACAGAAAACCAGCACGTTAGTAATTCTGTACGTTAGGGAGCTGGTTCCCTACCCATGTCAAACAATTTGAATCCAGCTGTAAACATCAATTTGTAGCATGAAGTTGGCATGCTGTGGCTGACCTTCACTACTCTTACTACTACACTTTCGCAATGTGAAAATGTTGGGCAGGGCTTTGACTGTATTTAAATTGCAATGACATTACTCAGAATCATTATAGAATACACGTCTCAGAAATAATTTACACAAGAACAGTCAAGCCAATTCACAAAGATTTTTACTTTTTTTGATAAAGGCTGGCTATTGATGGAGTTCATCTGATTACATATAGTCCACCAATCCAATAGTTTCATTCTATCATTCCTCTGTGTTAAATCCAGTCCTCTTTTTGTGACAAATGGAGGTACTAAGGGATATAATATAAAATCTGATTTTACAAAGAATTAAGAGTACTACAAATATTAAATTGCACTGTAGAACCCAACAATGAGTGCAAGAGTAACATTTCAATCAAGGACCGGGGATCTTATGAGCTTTTTAGCCTAATTATTATTCAGAAACAAAGTAGTTAAGTAGTAGTAAAAGCCCCTGCACGTCCTCACAAGTGTTTTGAGTACTGACTTTGGTCATGCCCCAAATTTTCCTCTAGTGCCACCATGACATTTGTGCTGTTTTTTTTTTTTTTGTTTGTTTTTTTAGTGGTAATGTCTCAACAACTATGGGATGGATTGCCTTGAATTTTGGTACAGAAATATGTGTTCACCGCTGGATGAACTGTAATCACTTTGGTGACTCCTTAACTTTTCATCTAGCGCCATCATCAGGTCAACATTTAAAATTGTTCCTTACTTTGGTAGAAGGCTAATACTTGCTTAAATTTTTGTGTGTGTAGTTCTTATTAGCAAATGTGATGGTGAACATGGTGAACATTGTACCTGTTAAACATCAGCATGTTAGTGTTGTTTTTGGGAGCATGTTAGCATGCTGACATTAGCATTTAGCTCAAAGCACTGCTGTGCCTAAGTACAGCCTCACAGAGCTGACACTTAGTCATGTTACCAATATTAACACAATGCATCTGCAGAGAACCACCAGCAGTTTAAAGCAAACAATTCTAGACAAAACATAAAGTTGAACCAGTCAGCTGTGGTGTTCACCCTGATGAGCAGGCCAACTGTAGCTTTTGGTTTTGATGGTTTACCATCTAGTTCATCATAACGCTCCGAGGACAATAGGACAATTTGGTCCAAAAAAAAAAAAAAAAGGATTAATCAAATACCCACATGCTAGATCTTGCTGTTGGGGATTTCAGCTTGTTTATGTTCTGTATATCAGCCCATCACAGCTACATTTGTGCATGTGTGCTTGCTTTTAGAGTGGAAGTGTCTGCAATTCAATTGATTACATATTTCCAATTGTCTACATATAACAGACCCCGTTTGGTGAAATCTTTTCTCCTAAGTTCCTCATACTAACATCAGTGCATGTGTTTTTATAATGGAGGCAAGCATACAACACCTCCTTAATAATGAAATAATAATGACATTAAGGGCTGTGTTTATAGGCCTTTTTGTCTACTAGAGAACTATTGCTAAGCTTTTAACCATAAGTTAGATGTGGTTACCTGAAAGCACAGTCTACCAGCATTTCCCCTCAGCATGATGTCAGATATTGATTATCACAGTAATGATAACAGTCCTGGAATTTGGCCTGAGGGAAACTCTTCCTTTCCTGAAAGCTTCTGGTAAAGACTCAGAACCAGTTTGATCACACCCAGTGAACGCTGTTAAATTTAACTCGACAGCACCCTTGATAAATATTGACTAGTAGTTTAAGAGTTATGTTCCTAAATGTCTCCCATGTGTTGGAACGTCAGAAGTGTTTATCTTTCTGAAACATAGTAGATTACAGTCAAGGTTAATTACATAGAAAATACTTCCATTCTTGCTCTGAATACTGCCACTAACACTGCAATATAATTTGTTGCAGTGACACACACACCTCTGCAGTGTGAATGCTCATAGGGGATTTGGCTTGGAAGACATTTTCAGATGGTTTCTCTTTAATAGCGCTGTCAGGTGCTCTGCGCTGGAGCCTGTTTGACAGTGTTTATATTATCAGACAGGATTGGCCTTTCACAGATGTGGTGTTATCGGAAATGGTCAGAATTTGCTCCACAGACATCAGAAGACTGAAAAGAGGGTGACATTTGTTATGTACCAGAAGAAAAATGGGACATATCTGTGTGTCGTACCATAATGGTTAAGGATTTGGTGTACTTAAATACTGGTCTACTTAAATATTACTCCCACAAAATATAATAATAATTATATATAGAATATATATAGAATTATAGGATTTCTGTTGTGTTTAGCCCAAGTTATTCGTAGCAAACCCATAATTCTCCATCAGCAGCAGCTCTTCAGGTTTCTGCTGATAGTCTGTTTTGTCTGTGTGAGTTTGAGGAGACAATCTAAACTGGAGATTAAGTCGCCAGGTTGGTGCTGGGTGGCGCTCAGGGAAGCGTTGAAGAGAACTGAGTATTTACAGTGGATTAGTATGGGGCTTGACGACGAGGAAGGGGAAGCCCACTGCACAATCCCCTTTTCATTCTTCCAGTCATCTAGGGAACAAGCCAGAGAGCCTCAGTCCCTCACAGCCAAGTTAATCTTTAATGCTGTGGACAAACAACACACATTTACACAATGACAGCCAACAGTCAACATCCACGCTGGATAAATAGTGAAGTGTATTTCTATCCAATCTAAGCACTCGATTTCATTAAGATGTTTAAATGTGCTTCATTTTTAAACAAGGCATTTTGAGTTTGCTACACTTCCATTTAGGTGAATCAGCTGTGCCACCCAGAATTTGGCGGGAGCAGATGGACATTTTCCAGTCAACACCCATTATGCCATGAAGTACTTAACATTAATGGTCCAAACACTTACTTGTGTATTTCCTGATATGTGTATATATACAAATGACTGGCTTCAGTTCGGCTCGGCTTGCCTGACTCGTGTCTCCTTAAAAGGAAGTGGCTGTGTGTGTGTTGGCTTCCTCTTGATGACATCATCACATCCGCGGCCCATGCAGATTGTTATCACAAACTTCTTCCTGTTTATTCACCATGGCTGAGTTTCTTCCAAAGCTTAGGGAACAGTTGGGGGGTGGGCTCAGTGGGGCTAGAGTGCAGGTATTACAATTTATCAAATCAGGTACAGAGAGGGAGGGGGTGATGCACTTATACAGTTTAATGGCAAAGCACATTGACCAAGCAGTGATAATGCTACAAGCAAGTAGGACCAAAGTAAGACAAAAGGTCAAGCACTAATTCAGACAGTTCCTGACAGAGAGATGTTCCTATGTGATCAAAGCAGCAATGGAACCCTACTGCCAGGCATACAGTTGTTATTCACAGGTTAATAATTTGGACACCATCAAATGATAAATTGATTCCTGCTGGTGTAAACGTGCTTTCTAAAGTTTGAATTTAAGAGTTCAAATCTCTTTCAACTTGGCCACGTTTACCCTGCTACTATTGTGCTTAAACTGACACTTGATAGCCAGTTGGGTTTTGTTTAGATTACGTAACTTCTTTCTTTTCTTTAATGTCAGTTACTCTTCATTTAATTTCTCCTGACCCTTAGGCCTCTGGCGCATCATAGCGCTTTTGGTGCGTGTTCGGCCATTTAAAACAATAGGTGTACTTCAAAATGCGTGCGTCAGATGCTGTCAGTGCATTTGGGCCTTTAATGTTTAAAATCGGTAGCGTTCCCCCTGAAGTCACGGCTTGTCTCCCTTTATGAAACCAATACTCAGTGTACCCGTGAGCACGGCATGTAAGTAACCCTCCCCTACTTGGGTGTCACTGCCCAGAGGCAAGGAGTAAGCAGTATTTGTTTGCATGCATGTGACTCCATGAGTGTAGCATGAAGAAATAAATCATCTTTTGGAAATGAACATGTCAGAGAAATTCCTTTCTGCCACTGACCTCCTGTTATTCACAGAGCTACGTTGTGTAACTTCCTGTGAGGTGTTGCTTACTTCCATCATGCTTTAGTAGCAGTGAGAGTTGCAACATAAACTGTTGCTGCCTGAAGCACCATGTTCAGGATACAAGAAGCTTCCTATTACCTCCACAGGGAAAAACAAGGAGGACCCCACAGTGTATAACCAATTGTAAACATGTGGGTAACATCAACCAAAATATCTCAAATGATGGCCCCATATACAGTGTGACAGTCTTGTTGTAGTAAGACCCACAGCTTCTGGAGAAGAACAGTCCAGTATCATATTTGTTGATTGAATGGGTGAGGATTTTCTAGTTTCCATAATCCACTGTCTTGATTGGGAATAATATTAATGTTCTGGGCATGGAACACTTTGTTGGTAGTTGGTACTTCCATGTTTGGATGTCAGGAAAATCTTAAAGTATGGGGAAAACTGTAATGCAGTTGCATTTCTTCACTGTTCAAACCCAGCTGCCTCCCTTGTTTTATTTTTAGAAATGTCTGAAGCATACTATTTGTTTTATTCCTGGCCTGATGTAGCCCGCATAGCTACTTGTTAACCAGTTTGTTTGCAGTCCTGAGAGCTCTACAGCTGCTCCGTGTGTTTGTGGTGCAGCCTGAAGTTTAGTTGCATGGCTGTGTGAGTGAAGGCAGGCAGGAGTTTTTCCTCGAATAACCAGCAGTTACAGGTGTTTCATGAACGTGCAGGGCTAGGATGAGTCTGTATTAATCTGCATGGATCTTTGTCCGGCTAGAAACCTATAAAACCACTGCCCCCTCACTACAGATTCAGTATATCTTATACTTACTTATATATACTTATAAAACTAGTCTTTTAAAATATGCCCTTCCTTCCTTTGAGTTTAAACAAGTTAGCACTGCCTCCCAGAAATCTATAACCACACAGTAAGCCATTCAACTTTGCTACTATGTGTAAATATAGATTATCAACAGAATGCCAAAGTTATCGAGGGCAAACAACAAAATCCTTAATGATGATTTATCACATAATAGCCTTTTTTTATTTCAATGAGTGGATGGTTGTCAATCCTATACTGTTCTTGAGGTCTTCCTGATGCTGAGAAGGATGTATGCTACTGTGAAAGGTTGTCATTTGTTTACTGTCTTCTGTGTTTTGCGTTGTAGGACTTTGACATTTTTGTCCATGGTTTTATATACAGTGCCTGTTATTAGTATCTATTGATATACTGTATATTTCTTTGGCTGAATTTGCCATATGAGTAAATTGTGATTTGACAAAACAATCTCAACTGAAGGTCCACTCACTAGTTTGTTTTTCTGGAGCTTTCAACACAGTCTTCATCACTGGGTGGAGTTTGCTGTGTAAAAAGCTAGTAAGTGTACTTTGAGTGGGAATAGTTTTTTTCAAACCAGCTTTTCCTAAGTCAAGAATATCACAGACTAGTACACAGCTACTGACCATCTTGCATGTGGACTGACCCCACCTCCCTGACAACTGAGCAAACTCCATCCACTGATAAAGACATGAAGCAGCTGAAAAATGGAGCTGGAGTTGGGATTCTTGTCAAACCTACAATTTCCAAAGTCAAGAATGAATGTTGATGCTCAAATTGAGTGATCTTTTCCAATAAAATGGGGGAAAATGAATAATAGATTTTTGTTATCATAGATATACTGACATTAGTTGTATGTTTAATCAATTATTAGTCAACATAATTGTATGTTTCATCATTTGTACAGTAGGTTTGTATGGATGTGAGCATACATTGAATCATTTTATTAGTAAGGCTTATCCATCTCTGCTCCAAGATGTCTGTTCAGTAGACTCATGTCTGTGGCTACAGCATGAGCTGAGCGTTTTAGCAGTCACACCCTTCCCTTTTAGGCAACATCTGGGAGGTTTATAAGGTTTGGCAAAGAGGAAACAAGCTTTTTATTCCAGTTAGTCACCGTAAGCCTCAAACTGTGTGCGTGAATCCACTTAATGGTCCCACCACATTTTAAACGTACTCAAACCCCTAGCTGGTCAGAAATCAGTTATTTCTGTACACTCTCTCTTTGTCCAGCCTGTCAGCACTCACGGTCATTAAAATACCCGTCCGTTTTGGTTGCATTCAGGGCGTGGGAATTCAGCTCACTGAACACAGAGGCAGACCATACTGGCATTTAGTTCTGGTGGCACTTGAAGGCACAGTGCCCGTATCTATTATCAGTAGACACAAGGGATCAGGTTGACAGAAGCCAGGCCAGTACATCTGTCCTCTGCAGTCAGCTCAGTATGTGGCACGCACTATGTAGGGCTGATAAGTGCAATTTAAGACCACTATGTGTAGAATTGTTACATGAGTTTGGTTTGCAGAAAATTGTAAAATGTCGAATTCTTCATATAGTAGCTTTAAGGAAGAATGACACTTGACACATTCATTTATGGTTCGTATTTTTTACTGACCGTCTTGAAGGAAAACATTACCTTTACAATTTTATAATAAATAAATGTGACATGTCATTTTGGCTTCACAGCATAGCTCTTGCTTGATAAAATTGCAAGTCAGGACTAGGAGGAAGGAGAAAATACACTATGTTACATAACCCACCTTTACACAATATGTTTCCTTTAGAACCGACATCTACAAAACATTTAATAACCGTTTATGATAGAGACGAGTTTTATTATAGAATTGTGTCTGAACCATGACATTCTCAGCTTTCAATTGAGGCAACTTGAATGGTGCATTTACGACAGTCAGGGCCGAATTATGGTGCATGCGATCACGTGATACGGGAACGGAAGCTTGCTGGCTCACTTGACTGGAAATTTGCACATCACAGTGGCACATTTGGCACTGTGACGGAAATATACACAGACAGATTAGGTTGTCTATTTTCCAATGATATATAACACTTTGATATTTACTCTCAGAGGTGATATTGACAAGACATGATAAGTGATAAGACTGCACCAAAATGTATATATTGTCACATTGTCTACTGAAAAAACGCCCAGGACAATCTCTAATAAATGTCTGAAACTCACTGAGGAAAAGGTGTGTTTGTGCCAAACTTCACATGGAGTTCCAAAACTCCTAAATACAAAAAAAAACCCCAAAATACCCAGGTTGACTATGGAGTTATTCAACTAAACACAAGTTTTTTTCACTGGGAGTTTTTATTTTAATGTCAAATATGTTATGCTCACACAAAGGTACTGCACGATTGTGACTTTACACTGCACCAGGAAGAACGGGTAGGTTCCCCTGAATCACATGATGTATAACATTTGATACTGACTGAAAGAATCAGCTCAGGATTGGCAAAAATATATAACCAAATAGTTTAGTGTAGGTGTTTCTTTGTCAATGTAGGTTTAAGAGTGTCCAAGTGTCAATGGTTTGTGTCCAAGTAATAGATCTTGCTAGAGCATCCATTTTTGCAATGAACTAGCTCATTTGCTCTCAGGAGGACAGTCAGCCTATTCAAATTGTGCTGAATTAGAACAGTTTTGATGGAACCTGAGACCATGTAGGTCATTATAAATAGCTGTGAAGGAGGAGGAAAAAAAGATGTATGATTCGGTCTTTTGGCCTATTTAGATGCATCTTTCTGACTAGAGGCAGCTACAATATACACTCATACTGTAGGCACATGTGTACTGTGGACACACATGATCCAGGATTTCACTCACTTACAGTGACTGACATAATGGTGTATTTTAATAATATAACTGCAAGTAGTTTAGTGAAGTACTTTACTGAAAGCATTACTTGTAATACAAACTAATAGTTTTGGAATTACATAATGTTTGGACAGTTTTATTTGGTAAACCAGGTGGGGATAGTTTGACATATCAAGGCGACTCAGATGGTGTCAGGTAAGTCGTCAACCTCAGGAAAGACTTCTGACTCGACTTTGAAACACTTTTCTTTGTTGTGACAGCAATTTCACACATATTTGACCTTTATTTGACAAGCCTCTGATATAATATACAAGATAAACTGCTAAAAGGTACTGTTAAAGATCATTTTGGTCCTCAGGTATGTAGATTACTGTTTTTGTCTGTTTTAAATATACAGTTTCCTTGAAGTGACAAGTCTTATTGTTTTCAGAGAAATCAGTCGTTTTTTATTTTTTTTAAATAGTCTGGAGTTAAATGATTTTGTTGTCAAAAATGACCCCAAGTGAGTGTGTTTTTAAGCATATGCAACACTCCCACCCAGTAAGGCCATAATGTGCAAATGTTGAAATCATTCACACCTCTCTTTCAAGAGGGTTTCGAGCTGTTGCTGCTGCACTCTGACATTTAGTACTGAAATTAATTAGCAGTACAGATGCTGACAGTTCACAAAATGCCAGGAATACAATCTTCTATATGCTGTATAGGAGACAGGAGACAAGTCTGTTCAAATTAAAGTAAATGGGCCGGCTTTACATTTGATTTTGAACCAATCATGCTGGACAAACGAGCTCCAATATAATACCTATAATGTGTTGTCCATCCCAAAACATAATATATGTGTTAGGATTGATATAGAGGTATGTAGGAACCTTAAATATTTTCCTCCCCAACCTGACTTGACTTCATCAGACGGGACACCATAGAGTGCTGCAGGAATGAGTCGTAAAACCCAGAAATGAGTTGGCATTGTTGCACTTCTGGCTCCCTCGTCTGGAAGTCAGTGGCTTTCTGAATGGGTTTTTGGTTCGATGCCTGAAATAAGGTCTGTGGTTAACAAGCTTAAGAGATTTTCACGTTTTGTTCTGCGACATAAAATGCGTCGGTAAATACCCCACTCA
>LKNJ01001140.1:25384-53739 GCA_002120245.1 Maccullochella peelii
AAAAAAAGCATGAAGGAAGGTGTCAGGTTGTGGAACTCTTTATTGAGGATTAAATGAGTGCATTAGCAAAGAAGATGGCAAATAGCATTCCATATAAAAATAAATATAGTAAACTACTGTAGCTGGCTATAATTTGTGTACTTCATCTAATATTCCACATTTTAGACAGCAACGCCCACAAGTGACAGCACTCACACCAGCCACAAGACACAGGCCTGCTGGCTTGTGGACCCACAACCTCAGACTGAACTGTTGTGGGGAGATTGACGGAAATGAGAGGCTACAGTGAACAGCAGTCTAAGACTGGTCTGAAGTATCCCTGCTCAAGCTTGGTACCAGTGCTGATGAGGAAAACTATACAGATATCTAGGTTTCTTAAGATACTATGACTCATTGCGAAGTGTGTTTAAAATAATGCACAAGACACAGAAACATTTGATGGAATCTTGCAGCCGTATTTCTGGATTTGAATGTTTCATGTGTTAAGTTTGCTATAATATAATATAAGTGGAGTGAAGTGTTTGGTGACGACAAGGCGCTCTACTAAGAAATAGTCATGCACACAATCTTGTCATTTTTATGCTGTTTGTAGAGATCTTAAAGGATAGGTTCACAGTTTTTCAACTCTGTCTTAAAACAACAGTCTGGTGCCCGTATATACATTTTAAAGTGGTTTTAAATCATTCCTCCTGGCCCTCCTAATGTGTTTTCTATGTAAGTGATGGGGGACAAAATCCACAGTTCTGTCATCTTTAGAGGTGCTGTTGGGCTGGTTTTGTTACCTTTTGGACAGATAGCTGTATCCCCCTTTTTGCTAAGCTAACTGGCTGCTAGCTTCATACTGCACGTGCCATGAGAGTGGTATCAATCTTCTCATCTAACTCTCGGCAAGAAAGAGTATAAGCGTATTCACCAAAATGTGGAACTGTTCCTTTAAATGGGCAATACAAGAGGAATATTGGGGTTCAGGTGGTTAATAATCACTTTAGTTGTGATCTCAGCTCGCAAGCTCCTTATTGTTGATCAGCAGTCTTCATTTCTTGTTTGGAGAACACAATAGCTCAAGACCTCTCGGCTGACCATTAGCATGTTACATACCATGCTGCTGATACAACTGTCCTTAATTGTTAAATACGGTAAGAATTATGACGCATATTTCACTGATCAGATAAAGATTTTGTGATATTCTCAGCAATCCATACCAGGCAGTATATAGAGAACCCCAAACGTGTGATCTTTTGTCATGTGACACCATCGAAATCGTCACAAAGAGAAATGTAATGGCAAAAGTGTGTTATTTTTGTTTGGTTTTCTCTGATGCTTGTATATTTGTTATATAGAGCTCTTTAAAAAACTTGACAATGTTTCCTGGCATAAAATATCTTCCATTTGGATTTTGTGGCTAATTTTGGTTCTTAAAGTAAGTCCTCTGTACCAGAATGTGTCAGAGGCCAGTTGTTTGTCACAAGACCCAGATATGTAGTCACGGGAACATAGACTTGAAAGTGACACTGTGGCACTGGCACTGTACAGCTTTCTGCCACTGATACCAATCTAAAGGAACCATGGGAAAATGCCTAGTAACCCAGTCTCATGGGTGCACTGAACTCCATGTGCTTGGGTCAATTACTATTGGTCCTGCCGTGCAGCAGGGTACTTCACATTCAGAAACCTGCCTCTGTACGTCTTCTCTGCATGCTGTCTGTGTTTATCTGACACTGCAGCTGACTCTGCCTTTTTTAAAGTTTTAATTTCATATGTGTCTTTATCACATCTCAGTTGTGAGGCTGATTCTTTTCCCCTCCTGTTTTCATGTTTGATATCCTCCAATCTTTCTCCTCTACCTCTCATCGATGTTGGTGTGTAGATCTTTCAGGTGCAGAAGGTAGGCCACCTCTTCCTCATTTCCACCTCGGACATCATTTGATTTAAGCATCAAATAGTACCCAAGAAAATAATGGAAATCTCTTACCTGTGTTCTGTTTTCTGAACTGTTTTTTTCTTGCCCTCACTTCCTGTCTCCTCTTAGAAATATTATGGCTTGAACACCAAATTAGATGACCCAGTGGACAGCAAATGGGGAGATATTGAACAGTGGATGGTACAGTTTGTGTGCTGTGATGACAACACTAAAAATATACCTCCCAATCACTAAATACTATGCATGTGTTTCTATGCCTCTGTACATATTGTGAAGCTTTTCTTTCAGTTTGTTGGAAGCTTTCACAGTGTGGAGAGTCTGCGTTTGAATTCCAGATAATTCCTGTTAAGCTTTTTTAGAAAAGAACGGATTATAAGGAATCAAAGCTTGGCCATTAATGATAATCCACTTATTCAAAGGAGCAGAGTGCCCGTTTGGCTTTGGATCAGCATGACCATCTGCCCCACTGGTGTGAGACTGCATGGGATTTACTGTGTCACATTTACCGCTTTAGTTACTTAGTTTGAATCGTCCCAGACCATCAGAGAGTTTCAAACACAGCAATGAGGATACTTAGTGTGTGTGACTTGTAATTGGACTAACAGCGGTGTTTTTTACTGAAGTAATTGATTTACAATATGTTGCAATTTGAGGTGACCGTGTTTGCGAAGCATGGGTGGCTCAGTGGTTTGTTGCCTTGATTACTTGTTCCGTGTGGTTTTAAGAACATGTATGCCTGATTCTGTGAGCAAGTGTGTACTTCACTATGAAGTAGGGCTGAACAATTAATGGAAATATTACCAAAATATAAATATCGGAGCTGCAATTTTTAGATGCAGGTAAAATGTGTCCCAACATACCTTTTTATAAATGAAGCACTGTGGTGCTACAGAGATGCCCTGGCCTACAAATCATATTCTCCAGACGTAAGGGAACGTGCTTGTTTGGTACAGACCCCAGCAAAAATCATGCAGTGAAAACTGAAATGCAAAAATTCCATTCCATTCCTACTAAAATCATGACAAATATCGCAATGGCAATATCTGTCAAAGTAATCACAATATGAATTCTTTATTCTTTTTGCATGTCGTTCAGCCCTACTATCAAGTAAAAAGTTATCTCATTGTTTTATGCAGGCATTGCAAAAGTGTGTTCAAATGAACCAAAAAGCAGGTGATGTATCATGGTGTTGGCTTACATATCTTACTTAAACTAGTGTCCAGTTTTGTTTACATGTGTTCATTGCTACCAAATATCATACCATGTGATTTCACTCAGTAGCACACTAAGTGTGAGTATGAAAATATAGACTTCTTGGACTGGGCACCACTGGATCAGTAGGAAGACTGACCTCAGCAGTCATTTTGTACCTCAAGCGACCGTTACCTTCCTCATCCATCTGTCTCGTTGATCTTTGACACCTCTCTCCTCCTCCATCTCCTCTCTTCTCCATCTTCACCCCTCCCCCATCCAGGAGGACAGTGAGAGATACTCACGTTCTTCACGGATACAAACGGTTTGTAGCCCTCCCTCTGTTTCCATCATTCCTCATGCCTTTCCTCTGTAATCTTGTCCTCCACCACTTGGAAAATATTACATGAAATACATTTAAAAAATGTAAATCTGCCACAGGGAGCAGCTCAGTATAACTTTTATAGGCCAAATAAAGGCCTCTATTGTATGACTTTTTTTGATCAGATTTTTGTAAGACGTCTCACTGTTTTCTGATCTGTTCCTGTTTTAATTTGCTGTTGGTGATATTAGCTCTCAATGCAAACTCAACACTTCCTCCATGTTTACCTGTTCAAAATAATTTACATTTCCACAACACCTATTCCATCAGTGTAACAAAAGTCAAGTTTTTAATGTTAAAAAAGAGCAAAAAAGTGTGTAATTTAACAGCAATCAAAAAAAAAGGCAAGTAGAAGTGATTGGAATTACATCATGAGTATTTTAGTTAAAAACTATGCCGAATAAAAGTCAAAGATATCACTATGCTGGATTTACTGTGTACAGGTACATTACGCTATATAGTACAGGTAACTCCACCCCTAATCCCTCATCCGCATATTTTTTACCTGGCATTTATTAGCTACTAGCCTTAGCTAGTCATGCTAATAATCGCAAACATTCTTTCTATATCAGCATTTATTTGAGACTGAGCGGTATCACAAAGCCCTGAAGTAAATCATTTTCAGATGGTATCTTTTGTTTTCTTTGGTCAAAGGTCACATAGAACACACACATCAGATCTTAAACAGAAATTCACAGAAGGAAAACGCTGTTAATTGAACCATGTGTCACTGCAGCAGGATACCTCCTGTCCCAATCCGCTGTTTGTTTGCATTGTTGAAGTCAATCACACGTTGCAACCATTTTCCTAAACCCCTAACCACCCATTTCAATCTCTCACTCTCTCACACAGCTCTCAGACGACGATGAGCAGATGTCAGTGGGAAGCCGGGGCAGTGTCAGGGTCAGTATCACTCAAACAGCACATGCATAAAAAATCCAAAAACCTCTTTTTTTCCTTTCAACCATTATCAAATACCCTGTTTGATTCACAAAGATGGACATTGTCCCCTCGAGCCTTTGGTTATGTGGAGGCAGTGTGTCTGTCCTTGGTGACTTAACAAAGTGCTGTAAGTGTGGGTGGCACTTGTTGGTGATGATGTTATTGTGTCTTTTGCACAGTCGGATCTTGATGCAGTTGGGGCGTATGGTGTAGGGGTAAGGGTTGATGTTGAAAGACACGCTGTGGATGACTTTTAACCCCCCCCCCCCTCCAACTTGAAGATTTGTTGTGGTGAATGAGTCGTTTGACTAAACCTCAAAGCATGGATTAATCTGTTTTATTTTTGTGATGAAATTAGGTTTACATAGAAGGCATAAGAATCAATTACATCTCTTTATAATACAAAGCGTGTTTGTGTGTTTTATATGAAGTAAATTGATTTTAATTGAGTTTTACATTCTGTCCACTGTAGGCAAGGTGAAAGTGAGTTATGGTTTATTATGGTTTAGCTATAATTTTATAGTGTAGAGGAACATTTATGATACGTTTTGTCGACTTGTTTAATTAATTGCAGTAAGTAGGAAACAATATGTGAGTGTGGGCTAACATAGTAAGTTTTATGTGAATCTATCAAGTGATTATGCTCAGTCATGTACTTGTTTTCGCTGTTGTGAATGTGAAGGAACATCGACTACCTTGGAGTCAGTTAGATTTGATTTGGACAAAAAGAACACTGTGTGTTACAGAGCTACCGTCATGCTCCAACCAAAACACAGTCTGCACTATTTTAGGCTCTGTTATGCCACAAAATGTTAGGTGCTATGTAATGTGGAAAAATTCTTCATACTTGTCATTCTCATGGGTTTACGAGATCCAGGATACTTGGCTCAGGCAGTTTATTGGCTGAATCAGTTCGTTTTGTCGTATAATTGCATGTTAATACATTTTGGCTTTCTGTCTGCTTTTTACCACTGTCTGGCCAGTTTAAAGAGTCCATTGTACATGTATGTTGCTGTGCATTGCTTGGGTTTTCCTATTAATAGTAACAGTAATAATGTTGTTATTGTATATGCCATTTACACATGGTTTTACATTTGTGCTGTGCAAATGATAAATAATGTCGATTAGGCATTCTGGTTTTGGGGTAAGAAAAGGTTTCTCCAGGTTAGCGTGTTTTCATCCTTCACTGTTTTCTTCCTCTCTTTGTCTCACTCCAAGGACTCCTCCTCACTCTCGCATAAGAAGTCAAAGAAAAAGAAGAAACATAAGCACAAAGACAGAGATGTATGTAAGAGCTCAACCTGTAAATTCACAAATGGCTTCCACATGAACGCCATCAGCGTTTCTCACTCGTGTTCTTTATTCACAGAGGAACGGCTATGATGATGAGTACAGTGTGATATCCAGCAGGGTTAGTAGCTGTGTGTTCAGCTGATTGTACAGACATGTGTAGAATAAGGGGGTGCTTGCAAATTTCTAGACAACTTTCAGCCTGTCACTCATGACCCTCCTCTTTCTGTCAGAGCTCAAGACTCAGTGATGAAAGTCGAGTGTCTCGTTCCTCCAGACTAGACCTAACGGTGCGTGTTGGACCCATCTGATCTGTAATGCTGAATGGCTCTAACAGTGATTGTCCAAAACATTATATAGCTTAACTTTCAGTTTGATGAACCAGATACAACTGCATTGTGTTGAGGGGGGGGTTCTGTTCTGTTAACACTATAGTGGAATTTTGCTTTGAACACAAAGGCAAACTGCACTGGGTGAAGCCAAAAAATTTGTTCTCATCAATTTAATAATTGGATTTCTTTCTCTTTGAAATAAAAATCACCACATTTCTGCACAAGAATTTAATCACCTCAAAATGAATAGGACTTGCCTATGGAAGGCAGCAATAAGCCATTTTTTATTTATTTAACCTTTAATCAGGAGTAAAAGAGTCATTGAGATTAAAAACAATATTTTTCAGGTGTGTTCTGGCCAAGACAGACAGCAGCACAAATAACATGGTGGCAGACATAAAACAAAGAACAAATTATAGAATTATAAGATATCAAAAACATTCTTCAACATTCAAAACATCTACAGCCAGATGTACCTGCTTCCAAGTAATTTAGAATCACTTTTCAGTTCCCAAAGATTCAGGTGGTTTTGCAACTGATTCCAAGCCGAGGGAGCAGCATACTTCTTCCCAGTTCAGTACGGTCTTCGGGGACAGATAATAGAAATAAGTCCCAGGAGCGATGACAATAACTTCCCCTACTTTTTTGTAGGATGTAGACCTTAGGTAAGAAGGAAGCAGTCCAAGAACAGCCTTATAAATAAGAGTATGCCAATGGTTAAGCCTATGGGTGGACAAGGCAGACCATCCAACCCGAGCATACAGAGGGCAAAGATCCAGTAAAAGCCTGCTTGAATTAAAACAAGGTGAAGAACTGTCAACACTAAGTGACAAAGGAAGGTTAAAATCTAAAAGAAGAAAGAAGAACTGCTTGAAAACCTGGTTCTTTGGTTTTACTTAATTATTTCTACCCCTGACATATTTGTTTAACTACACCCCCACAAAGAACATGGCAGTTTTTTTTAAAACCCAACATTGATATCATAGGTTTCCAAACCAATAGTTACGAATCAATGTACTGTAACAGCATGTGATGTGTCAGTAACCTTGGTGATGTTGAAACAATAGATGTGTTGAGGATGACATTTAGTTTTTGTGGTGTTTGATGTTGTCCCATGTCCTCCTCAACTCTCAGAGTTCCAGGCTAAGCGACGACAACCGGGTGTCTCGTGCCTCCAGATTAGACTTGCAGCCGGTGGGTGGCAAGACTTTGTGTTGAATTCTGAATCTAATACGCAACTCTGTCTTTGTCAGTTCAGGTATTTTGGCGAGCATGCTGGTTGACTAGTTGTTTTGTGTATTAAAAACAAGCTGCACTCGTGACTTCCAGAGATGAATGTACAGTATGTGCACCATTGGACTTTTGCTGGGAAGGACCCATTAGATAGCACGGGTTCAAAACCACAAATGTAAAGGCTTGGCTAGAGGTTAAAATGGTAGTTTAATTGATTTATGTGTGTGTGTGTGTGTTTGTGTGTCGGTTTGTAATTTGCGACACATTTATAAAGCACTGATCCTCACTTGCTGTTTACTTGCATAGTGTGAATACATTGCTGACAAGTGCAAGTTACGCTTTGGATGAAGAGTTGGGTGACTTTTTCAAAATTATGTTTCTGAACTTCCTCTTCTCTTTCCTCGTTCCCATCTCCCTCATTCTCTTGGCTCGTTGCTCTCCCCTTTCCTCCTTTCCAGGCCTCTTATGCTTCCTCTGACTTGTACAGCTTCAATGGTCTGTCCTCTTCCAGAAACCCAGGTTCAACTTTCAATGGTTACCAGGTCTGTAAACAGACAAATGCTAGACAGACACATATTGTAAACACTCGCAGGAAATAACACTTCAAGTACCTTCCACCTCTCTGTGGAGGGGGACAAGAGAAAAGAGATTTCTCTACAAGAATAAGTTAAATTATCATTCATTCTCGTGTTTTCTTATAAACCTCATTCTTACACCCCGACTTCATCCTCTGTTGCAGTTCTGCAGGTCACTCAGTCAGATCAGCCAGCAGCTCTATCATAGGGTTGGTTACATTCATTTCCAGCCACCCACTGTAACTACCACACAGCGTTAAATCACACTGTGTGCAGTTATCATTCACTCACACCAGCGTTCTTAAATACACCTGAAGCCGAGCTTGTCTGTTTTAAGAGCAAAGGATTTGATGAATAGTCTTCAGTTAAATGCTTCATCACTTTTTAATTCTCTGAGCATTGACGTCAGTCAGTCAGTCAGTCACATTTCAGTTCTGAATATCACCATCGAGCAGAAAAGCATGTAATAAAATCACAATGTCATTGTTATCACTGCTGAAGCATGAGCATACTGCTTACACTCTATATGTGTGTGTGTGTATGACATGTCACATGTGCAGAGCTCCTTATATGAAGACCGTCTCTGCAGTGGGTCACAACATTTGCTTTTGACCTTCACTGAATTTTGAGTGACTGCAGTGATCTTTTTTTTGCTGCTGCATGAGAGTTGTTTTGGATTTTAATGTAATTTGATTCAACTTTAAGTCTAATTCTAATTACAAAGTCATGTTCAAATGGGGATGGAATTTAGATGTACATTTTGCATTAAGCATATTGTGATTTAGATTCCAAATTGTGGCATGAGTCCTTTCCAGCGTGTGTTTGCTACTAGTTCTATTAGTGTGAGTATGCGCATGATTGTTTGAGTTTGCCTCCACGTGTAGACAGACACATGACAGTGCATTTTCTTTACAGCCTTTAGAGTACACTGGTTATCGCAGCTCCAACTCCAGAGCCTCCTCCAGGGCCTCCTCCAGGGCCGGTTCGGCCCGTGCCAGCCCAGTGGTGAGCCTTCACTCCCCAGACACCCTGCTACCAACCCTGGGGTTTAAATAGCATTAGCCCCCTTGTGCATGATGCTTTATAACCACATTAGTCTATGACTGAACTTAAAAGTCATCATGCACTTACACTACAACATTTAGTTTATGATTCACTGTTTGACATTAGAGGAATTGGATATATAATTAGACCGTGTTCATTCTGGGTGTGACGGTGACTCAGACATGGCAATATTTTTCAGAATTTGGAAATGTGCAAACATTATTTGTTGAGTGTGCAAAGTACAAGCAGGTATTTCCTGCTGGACCTGTACAGCACAGTCGTTACAGGATGTTAATTTGTTTTAATTAGTTTTTATGTTAGTGAGCCATGAATTGAAGCTCAGAGAAACACTGAACTCCCTGCCAGTCACTCAGATTAATCAGAAAATAACATTATTGCCTGAAAGTTAGCTATGAAATACAAGTCTGCTGAGTGTGTGGCCAACAGTCCAGTTCACTGAGTTTTTGAGTAGCCATGCACATGCTGATTGGAGCAGCAGACTGAGTTTTAGTTGAGGCTTGTCATTCACAAAAAAAACCCCCATTGTTTTAAAATATTATTTTTTTCATTAATTTGTCACCATTTGAAGAAGCAGTTTAGTACAGAATACTGTACTAAATCTTGTATTTTGTACTTATGTAATTTAAAAGTTACTAATGTCTGATGTCAGTGATTGACAAGGAGTCTCCATGACCGAGAAACTTGATACATTATCTGCTCCCGTACAATCATTTTAGGGACCTCATAATGAAATTGTGCTGGTCAGATTTTTTTTATTTCATACATGCAACTAATTCAGTGAATTCTCGTTCCAATTCAAAATAATGGTTTGAAAAGGTGATTATCTTTCCCATTATGAGCCATTATACCAGTCGACACAAAAGTCTCTTGAGGTAACGCATTTATATTCTAGAGTAAAGATGAATACCCTTTTAGTCTTTTTAAGCACTAATGATGATTTGTAAATAATTCTCTGCTTCTCTCTGTATTTATTCTTCTCTCGACAACAGTTCAGATGCTTTTTTCAACATGAATGTGTAACTGGCTGGTGTGTTTGGCTTCTTTGTTGTTCTGTTTCGCCCCCTGGTGGCCGATGTAGGACAATTGTGCCTCTGTTGCCAGTTTTTTGAGGAGTGCGGCCAGTAGCAGTGGCCTCCCCCGGGACCTGGACGATGTTACTATTCCTGACTTTTCTGACGTGAGTTGCTTTGCGCCCGCAGGAGGCCGGGGCTGTGATGTGAGCCGAGTTCCTGCCTGGTTGCTATGTTTTTTTTTGCCGCCCTCCCTGCACTTCACCCTACAAGGAGGGCTGATTGCACGCTGTGTTTGTGTCAGAGGGTAATTTGTGTGTTGACTAAGGAGACTGCCAGTTTGTTTTTGTGTGTGTGGCAGGGAGCGATGACAGAGGGTGGCCTGGTGTTTGAAGTGTTTTTGTAACACATGATCTGCTGTTGAATGGAAGACTGTGTCAGTTTTGGTGATTTTAATTTCTGAAGGAGTTTTGACGCCACCCGTACTAATTATTTGCATGGTGTTACATAGCAAAACAAACATGTGCCTTTTCTTAATATGTTCATGAGTTGAAAGCAGATTTGAATACTTGGTTCGTGTGTTGCTTTTTCATTAGGAGACGTAAAGGTCAATCTTCTTATCACTGCTGAGCTGCCTGTAGTGAGGATGATTTTGGCACTTCCTTCCTCCCTCCCTCAGTTCGTCCCTGTGGCCTCTACATCGCCCTCTGTTTGCGCTGACTGTGTTTTATTTTTCTCAACAGGTGGAGGACAGAGATTATCTTGAGAAGGTGAGTGGATCACATCACCTAATGCTATGTGTTTTGTTACTCAAGATGCATTAAGTGACATCAGTGAGTGGGGGTTTTAAAACGTGTTTATTTTGTACTTTATCCTTTACTGTGTGCCAAAGAGTGCAGAAAAAAAGTCTGTTTTTTGCTTCCTCAGGGATCTCGAGCAGCTTCTGCCTTAACAGCAGGAACCCTCACCTCATTAGGCGGGACTTCCTCACGGAGAGGAAGTGGCGAGACAGCTATAACTATAGACGCAGAGACCTCTATACGAGAAATCAAGGTAATGCTGAAGAGATGTTGCTTCTTACGGACAGAGAGGACATTTCCTTGTGGATTGTGGTTTTATCGTTAGGTATCATACATGGTTATTGGATCACTTTGATCAAATCATCATAAAAACAAGAATTTATATGGACAATCACTTACAAATTATGCTTACAAATGTAAGTCTCATACATATAATGTGTTCATTATTTGGACAATTTACTTAATTGAACAAAGATCACAGTTTCAGCTTCATTGTTAATTATTTAATTGACCAAAATTGTGGCCCATTGAGACCCGTTTTGATTACAGAAAAGTTTTTTGCTGTATTATGTAAGAGCAGAAACTCCTGTCTAGAGTGGAAGTGGAAGAGGCACAGAGTTATTTCTCTACCCAGACATGCTTCATTACACCACGAGACATTAGGGGGCGCAAGTCTCACATTCCAGAAAAACTGGATCTTACTGTTGTACTTGAGCAGTTATATGTGGACAGGAGTAAATGCAACAGACCAAATGTTCTCTTGTGAAGTTCTGTGCTGTCATGCCATTTTCATTCTTTCTGCAAACCCTCCTGTTGCTCTTCTCATTGCCCGGTCACCAAACTCTCTGCATCAACCTTTTCTGATGCCGTCACGCTGCGCTGCGCTTCTCTGCTCGCTGCTGCTGCACTCTTCAACAGGAGATTCACGAACTGAAGGATCAGATTCAAGATGTGGAAGCCAAGTACACGCAGAACCTAAAAGAAGTCAAGGTATAAGCCTGAGACCCTCACAGAACTCCAGATGTGAACTAATAAGTGTGGTGTCCCTAACTTACTGTAGACTTGTTATTCATAGGGGCTTTTGAATTTAAAACTGAAACAAAGTTGTCCTAACTATAAAACATTTGGCTGATCTGAAAACTCTCCATGGAGTATTTTAGGAGCATTACTGGTGCTCCAGACTCGGCACAAGTATTGACACACATGGACAGTACTGCAGTCCTTTTGTGAAGCTCTATGTCGTGCCTGTGTAGGGCATTATTTCTCACTCATTTTCCCCTGGGCAGATGTTTTCTAAAAAAGTTGCACCTGCATGTTGCTGTCTTTCTTCATTTTGGTGTGTGTGTGTGTGTGTGTGTGTGTGTGTGTACCACTTAAATATCCACTTACCAGGCTTTACAGTGAGATACAGATAAGTATACAGGTTTGACTTCCAAAAGCCTTCTTGCATTGTCTGCATTCTCTGCCAGCTGCATCCATCTGTTACTCCAGACACATAGTTTGTCCGTACAATTTGACAGAGGAAAGTATGACTCTGCAGTATTGTTTGAGGACATGTTATATCTGAGCCAGCACCTGTTATATTCTTATATTCTCTATATGTCATGACATTAGGATGTATTGGCAGAAGTGGAGGAGAAGTATCGTAAGGCCATGGTGTCCAACGCCCAGCTGGATAACGAGAAAAACAACCTGATGTACCAGGTGGACACACTCAAGGACTCGCTCATGGAGCTGGAGGAGCTGCTGTCTGAGTCGCGCCGGGGATATGAGGAGAAAGTCAAGGTACAGCAGGCAGACAGAGCGATAGTCTTTAAACACGTTATTTGTTTGACATTTGAAGTGAAAGTAAATATAGAAATTGTAGGTAATCTGAATGACTTAAATTTGGTATCTGAAGTGTTTTGTGATTAATAAACCATTAATGTATCCATCTGTGTGGGGTGACAAAAACACACACAAACAAACTATTTCACTGTGGTTTGAAGCACTCAGCTGTTGAGAAATGTAAATCAGTGTCATTGCTTGTGAGGTCATACCTCTCGCAAGCAGAGAGTGAGAACTCGTATTCAATAAAGATCCAGCATCCTAAATTCAAATGATAATGTGAATTTGGTCATGCATATATTAGAAGGGTTGCTCTTTGGCAGTCCTGGGTGTTAGAGTTTCCCACAACCCTTGAATGCATCAAATGTTTTGAGGAGGTTTCAAAACTTTTTTTCTTATATGCAACCAGGGTCTATCTACTGTTGACTACAGTTTATAAAACCTCAAATGCATTTCTTATATCGCTGATAGTGGTACCAGCCAACAGTCTCTGTGTTGTGTTTTATGATGTTGGTTGACTAACGGCTGACGGTTAACTACAGTAAATTCCAACAAAGAGACACAAACAGCTTCGATGATTTCTTGCTTAAAAAGCACTTTGGGATCTGGGGGGTACAAGCCCGGTCTCAGTAAAACTATTCAGTATAACAGAAAATCATAATCAAAGGAAACTTACAATACTAATGAATGATTTCTGTAGACAATCTAAATAAACATTAACTGACAAATTATAGGGCAGTCAAAGACTTCTTACAAATTACACAAAGACACTACCAATACAGATAAATTAGCACTTAAAGATAATTTCTCTGGATGTGAATATAGTTACCGTCTCTCTCTGATAGGCTATACATTCATATTTACAGGTTTTCATTTAACAGTCAACCACTCACCTGGGGGATACAAGCCCGGTCTGACTTGTTCCCCCGGTGATGGACTTTATAGCTGCATCGTTACCATGGATACTGTGTAGCCTAGTAATAAACATTAAATATAAAATAATCATCATAAAAATATGAAAATAACATGAATATGTACACTTTACAACTATCAAATAAAGGTAAAATTACGGACAAAATTAAATTACAAGATTTTGTTATTAGACAAAGTAACGATTTAAAGCTGAAATTATGTATTTAATATATAATAATATATCATGCAAGAAGCATATGTTACATCTAGAAGACATGAAAGAATAAATGATCTCCTGTAAGATGAAGTTGGACAAAGGGCTCCCATACATGAGGGTTATTATGCTGTAATTACACCCTACAAGTAGAGCTTAGTCAAGTTTTAGTTGACTCGGTTAATGTTGTTAATCCAACCCATAGCTGATGCTTTGTTTTGACTCAGCACAAATTACTCTGCACTCTACTCACAAATGCAGAAAGACTGTATTATATTGGTGGTACGTAAGGACATACAACACATGTGCTACATCATATCAGCCAAGTGGGGACTGTAATGCACATAACACAGTTCTCAGAAAGACAAGTGTTCAGACTGGACCAGGTGAAGACATCACACCTGACAGCCATGGAAGTAGCTTTCCATCTATGAGATAGATTTTCAAAATGAAAACAGAGGGGTTATTGGTTGTCAAGCTGTCTCTTGTTCTTCACAGGAATACGAGCGAGAGAAATATGCCCACAGTGTGCTTCAGTTCCAGTTCAATGAAATGAAAGAGACGCTAAAACAAAGTGAAGAGCTGCTTAATGTGAGTATTTGTCCCCCAGTGTGAATGTGCCTCACTAAGAGTGTGAAACAGGGTGCAGAGAAGGAGCCTACCATGGGTTAAAAAGACAGATATTAAGAAAAGAAAACAGCTGCCTTTTACTCAGTTTGTCACTTACAAAGGCTGCGTGTTGGGGTGCTTTCTATTCTTTTCACACACTGTATATATGCTTGCACTTCTTTTCTCTTTTTGCTTTCTCTCTCTGCCTCTCACACTTTATTTCCTTTTTCGGCTGTTTAGGAGATCCGTCAGCTGCGTCTGAAACAGGAGGGTTTTGTTAGAGAAATATCTGACCTGCAGGAGACGGTGGAGTGGAAAGATAAAAAAATTGGGGTACGGCCTTTGAGCCCTGGTCCAGCAATTTTGTGTTTTATTAACTTTAACTTTAACTTTATTTTTATTTATCACATCCAGCATTTACTTCTGCTGACATGAATTCAATATATCCTTTGCATGAAACTGAATGCCAGCTTTTACTTCCACTTCTTTTCACATCTTATACACTTTTCTTTTAACTTTCTTCCACACTCTGCCACTTGGGGGGCGCTGCTCAGGCCTTAGAGCGACAGAAAGAATACACAGATGCAATCCGAATTGAGCGAGATGAGCTCAGAGAAGAGGTGGTGAATCTGAAAGACATTCTGAAGGTACTGAGTCAGTGTGTGAATGCTTATTTCAGCTTGTGGTGTGTAGCTTTTGTCACGGTAACTAAAGCTAAACTGAAGTAAAACTGGATCCTGTGTACTTTGTTGTTTAAAACTTTCAACTTTGAAAATGTGATTTAATTTTAGCTTTACTTTTTTGCAAATGAACTTTCATATGAGTCATCTTTTTTCACCAAAACCAAATATACAGCATTTATAATTATTTTCACGGTGTGCAATCTATTAATCTATGGAGTTAATGTTGGACTTTTTATTTTGTCCAGAAACATGGAATAGTATTGGGACCTGATCTAAACATCAATGGGGACGGTGGTGAGGCAGAAGTTGACGGGTCCCCCAGTGCAGACCCTGCATCCCAACCGGCTCAGGGTTCACAGACCTCCCCAACGGAGGGGAACAGCATGCTTGGTAAAACACATTGTGGAATAAAACCTTCTTACTGCATGGCTTGGCATAAAACTGTCTGAAGACGTTCATTCCAAAATGCTTTAGAGAAGAGAAAATTCATCAATAAAAATGAATAATGAGTAGCGAGATTACATGTATGCAAGTAACTGTTTTTTTCACAATTGACATCTGAATTTTCAAATGGTAAATTTTGGAGTGAACTCCTCAGTACCCAGTGTTCCTGGAATGTAATGTGTTACTTAAACTCTGATTTGTGATCACCTGAAAGGATAAGTCTGGTGGTATTCTTTATTTTTCTTGAAAACTTTTACTTGGAAACAGCGGGTGACAAGAAAATCTCACCACATGGTCAATTTGGTAGCTGTTCCTGGAGCGTTCATTCTCAAATTTTAAAGCCAACGACGAGAAGTCCTTGAGAGGACAATGGAAATTTGAACAAACTCTATCTGCTGAGGAAGATTGTGATGCTACTAAACTACGAATTGGGCCTTGTGGTGACATTGTTTTGTCAACTTTTTCTTTCTTATTGCAAACAAATTCCATGAAAAGACCCAAACCAACTATTCCTCTGTGTCATAGAGCTCCATTGTTGAAAAAACTGAGCCACACTGTTGCACGTAAACACTATAACACTACAAGAGTCCCCAACAAAAATGCACTATTTATTCCTGTTTGAGTAATGTTTGCTAAAAACTACAGTGCCCAGCTGTTTTAGGACATCACTGAGTTTTTAATAGTAGAAGAGTAGGAAAATCAGAAGAGACAGACTAATGCATTGTTAGTTAGTTTTGGTCTTTTCATGGAATTTGTTAACCACAAGAAAAATATAGAGAAATGGCAGCCTTATCCTTTAAGCAGCATCTATCCGACATCTTGCTTTCCTGTAGAAACACACGCTGTATTCGAAACCTACTGTACTAGCAGTACGTACTGATTTGGCCAAAATGTAGCATGCAGTATGCAAACAAAAGCAAAATCTGCAGTCTGCCAAAAAATACCCAGATGTTGTACTGATTCTGAAAAAATCTCCAGTATGCATCGGACCAGTCTACCTTGCCTACTGTGTTCCACAATGCAAAGCGCTGGTGGTGGTTTGCCATTAACGTTGCATAAACTTTCACTTATTTCACCTTAGCAGTTCACCATAATCTGTTTCAGGTGAGAAATAAGCAACCCAGTTGCCGAATCTTCACTCATTTTAGATCTACAAGGCCCAATTTAAAATTTAGTTCCAACTTTCGTAAAGGAAGGACACTGCTGATCTGACTCCTAACCTATTAGCTTACTACTACAATTTCCAATTGAGGTTAGCAAGTTAGCCAACGTTAGCTTGCAGTTTACTGCATAAGGCCTGTGGTAGCTCATTAGGCGCCAACATCTAGCTTTTCCAGCAAATGCTATTTAATAAACTGAGGAGAGGGCAGCCTGAGGTTCAGCAGTTGGAGCCTTTTGTTGCCGTTAGCCATGCTATTGTTTACTTCTGCTTTTCAAAACCGGCTAAGTCTGGCCTAGCATACTACAAAATAAATCGATTTGACTGCATACTATTATGAAAAGCATAGTATATGTTGGTAGTATGTAGTAGGCGGTTTCAAATACAGCATAAGATATCACTTACAGCAACACCTTGCTCTGTCTTCATTACTAATGTTTTGGCTTTTATCATATTTCTCTTGCACCTTTTTCATCATTTCAGCTAATACATATTAGTTCTGAATCAAAACTAACTGTGTTAATGCAGGTGGTGTCTCTGCCTGCTGACAGGCCTCTGCAGGGTTGATGGTATAAAGCATTTGAGAGTTCTTTTTAGAAGCAAATAATAGAATGTGTAAGAAACATTTATTTGGATTATTGTGTATGTACTGTAATGTATACCTTTGGGCTTCTTTTCTTGTCACATTGATGTTCTGTGGATCAAGAACTTCATTTCGGTGTTCCTTCTGCCTTTCTTCTTCTTGTTCGTCGTTCGTCTTCTGCTTCTCTTGGTCATCTTGGCTCTGCGCTTCTCTTACTGGCGACTGAATCAATCAGGTGTTCTTCTTACCTTGACTTCTGCTGATGCACTTCCTTATGAAGATTACAGTTTTGAAAATCATGTCTGAAGTCAACATTTTTTGGCCCTCTATCATCGTATGCTCTTCATGATCTCTCAGGCAACACAAAGGAGACTCAGTTGAGAAGTAGTGAAGAGGAAGAGGTGGATCAAGAGCAGCATCAAGAAATGTTTGAGGAAGCCAAAGAGAATCATTTGAGTAATGATACACTCTGGAATGTTGCTGCTGTGTCCACACTGGAAACAACTAGCAAAGAACAGCCTACAGAAGAACAACAGAAATGCTCAGCCACAGAAGAAGACAAAGTTGAAGAAAGTGGCCTCAGTAATGACTTAAATGTTGACACTGATGACTGTTCAATCACAGAAGCCAAAGATATAATCGTTTGCAGCCCTGGGCTTCAAGAGATTGTAACAAATTCTGAGGAAAATGTTCCACAAACAGAAACGCCTGAGGGGGGACATTTAGTAGAGACAAGTAACCCAGATGTAGGGGAGACAGAAACCAAAAGCAGTAGTGTCAGAGAGTCATGTAACAACCTTTGTGAAGAGCAAGAAAACAAAGAGGAAGAATTTGAGGAGAGTTATTTTAGAAATACAGAATCATGTCCTCAGCAAAAAGTTGCACAAGATTTTGTGAAAGAAAGTTTACCTGATGAGTTCGTCCCAGTTGTGTCCAACACCGAACCTCAACAAAAGCCTGAGAATGCCAATGATGCAGAGAACGACGAGGCAGAGGAAATATCAAGTAAATCTCAGCCTCAGGATGCTACTGTTTCAGGGAAGAAGAAGAAAAAGAAGAGGAGAGGCAAAAAGAAAGGAGCAACCCATGAGGATAAGAACCAACAAAAAGTTGGAACAGATAAAGAAAAAAGCAAAACAGAAAAAGACATTGAATCAGCTGCACGAGATAATAAGCCAACAACAGAACCTGACATTGATGGTTCTGTCACTGAAACCCTCAAGAAATCAAGGGTGGATCAAGTTAAAAATGAGCAGGACATGCAAGAAACTGAGGAGGTAGATGGGTTAGAAGTAGTGAAACCCACTGAAAACGTTTCTCACAATGAAACTCTCAAGGAGTCACAAATGGATCATGTCACAGATGAACATGACAAGGAACAAACTTTGAAAACGGAGAACATAGAAGAAGTAGAAGCCGTGGCAACTACTGAAACCTTTTCTCACATTGAAACTCCCAAGGAAATAAGAGTGGATCTTGTTACAGATGAACAGAACAAGGAACAAAGTTTGGAAGCGACGGCACCCACTGAAATATTTTCTCACATTGAAAGTCTTGAGGAATCCAGCACAGATCCCAAAAAGCATGAGCAAGACAAGGAACAAACTTTGGAAGCCAGGAAAGCAGAAGAAGTGGGACCTCTAACAAGTCCTGTTCCAGAGACCAACCTCAGTACTTCTGATCTTATTGACAACTCCAAAGCTGCGGAGAGCACTGATGGTCTTGACAAAGTGTGTACTTCCAGTGTAGATAATGCTAAAAGTGGAGCAGACATCTCAACTAATGGTAATGTTATCCATACTGAGTCAGAACTTGTTGATAGTGCAGAAGGTGAAGTTGGGTCTGTGGATGAGAGGAAATGTGAAATGACAACTAATAACCCTGAAAACACCTTTGAAACAAATGGTAAGGAAAACGCTGAATCACATGTACCAAGCCATGGTGACATTGTTGCTGATGAATCTGAATCCGCAAACAATTCTGAGAGTAAGGATAACACGTCAGTGTCCTTGTGTTCTACTGATGGCTTCACTGATGGTCTCAAGAACTTGTCTAGCTCAGAGCCGCATTCAGAGCTGCCTTCAGAGCTGACTGCAGTGGTGAAGTTGGGCAGCGATGACACTGAGGAGGCAACTGAGACAGTCAAAGATGATGAGGAGCCAGGAGCAGAGACTGAAGAAGAATACTTTTCTGCCAGTGTCATTTCTCCCACTCATGACGGGGATAATTCGGGGCCAAAACCAGACAGAACAGAAAAAGAGGAGCTGAATCGAGACTTGAGGGAACCTGAAGGTTTAGTCGAGCCAGACAGCCCCTCACTTGACGAAAAAAGTGACAGTTGTGGCAGTGCTTCATTAACGAAAAACACTGAAAACAATCTGCTGGAGACTGTAGCACAGGCCGAACAATTGGATAATGTAGAAAGTCAGATATTACAGTGTGAGGATCAGATTGATGAATCAAAATCTGAAGTGTCCTCTGAAACAGAAGAGACCAATACCATTAACATGCTAATTACACCACACTCGCCAAAAGAATCTACTGAAATTGGGTCTTCTATCGAGCAGGACAACAGTACTGAAGAATCAGCTGTAGCAGAAGATCTAGAACAGAGAACCAGTCAAAATGATCACCAAAGTGAGACACGCCTCTGTCATTTGGCAGATCAACTGCATGAACCCAGCAAAGACAAGTCTGAGGATAATGATTCATCTCGACCCACCCTGCAGGACAGTGATGAAGAGGATGGTGAAGATGAGGAAGGGAAGTCGTTTGATTTTGATGACTTGGATATAGAGGCGGCTGTAGCAACAAATCTCCCTCAAAATCTAAAACAGGAAGAAGTTGAGGAGGGAGTTGAAGTCATGTCAGATGAAAGCAACAATGGCAGTTCAGGGCTATACCAAAGTAATACTGAGTCAAATGAGAATAAACAAGACGAGCCAGTTGAAAGCAATGACGAGAAGTGTACTGTCGATGGTAACCAGGTAGATACACTAGATAAAGAGTCAGATACTATGCCTCAAGACAACCAAAACTCTTTGGGTCAGGAGGAAGCCATGTCTGAAAATGTGTGGGAAAAGCAGAAAAACATGCCTGAGGAAGAAGTAGGTGTAGCAGATGAGCCCAGGAACATCACAGAGGAAGGAAATGTTCTGAATGTTGGAGAGTTGGGTGTTGTTGCAGAGAAAATTAACCAGGCAGTGCCTTTACCCGTAGAGGAAGGATTAGATGCCATTAAGCATGAGTTGCAGGGTGAAGATTTGGTTTCAGTAAAGAGTGCAGACCAAGTGGCCAGCAATAAAGAGTCACTGCAGACAGGGAAAGATGTGAAGAAGAACAGCAAGAAAGGCAAAGGCAAGGCAAAAGAGGAGTGTAAGATGTCTTAGCTTATAGATGGTATATAGTACAGATATCTACTGTACTAGTCTTTGCTTGGCTGTTTACAAAGTGGTAAATATATGCAGAACCTCACAGCACTTTCCCAAATGAATAATGGTGCACGTATGTATATTCTTTTAATTATATCTATATAAACAGTCCAGAATCCAAACATCAGTTTCATTGAAGTCATATGTGCAAAAACAATATTTGTGGAGAGATGAGAATGTAAACTTGGTAACAGTAGATTTTACTATTGGACAGTACTGCACTTGCTACATCAGTTAACATTGTTTTGTTTTGATGCACATTTATCATGCTGCTTGTAATGTGTCATGGATTATATTGCAACATTTTCTCATGCTACAATTCCAGGAAATCATGCATGTATTAATTTCATAGGTGTTAATTGGTAATTCTCATTAGGACTCTAGCGAACTGGCTTTTACATGTTCTGTCTGTAATGTTGATGGTTAAAACTATAAATGCTTGGAGACCCTGTTCTAGACTATCGTTTGACCTAAGCCATTTCCATCTACAAGGACTCTGAATTCTAAAGCACAGAAAATGTATGATAAATGTATGTTTGTGTTTTGTTGCACTAAATGGATAAGATGACAATAAATACCCTGCTGTTACCAATTTGAAATGTTGATCTCAATGCATTTTTGTAATGAAATTCCTTGAGGGACATAATGAAAAGCAATGTGCCAGCTCTTGAAATGTTACTACCATCCTTTTCAGTCAGCACATTTATACTTGGATGTCCCTATTACACCCTACAATATGAATGTAGTCCTATCAGCTGTGTGCTCTTGCATTGACCCTCTTCTCCACAGTTTGTGCATGCTAACATTCCCCCTCACACTCCGCTCCATCACTATCCCATGGATGCCTGCTCTGTTGCATGTATCAACCTCCCACCCTGACCCAGCCCACCTCCCTCCATCTCCTTGGCTCCTCCCACCCCTGGTATGTTAACTTATGTTTTCGTTTTAAAGATGGACCTTGGCAGTTATGCTTATTGTTGCCAGAATTGGTGTTCTATTATGGCATCGCGATGCATGGCGTCCCATTTGAATTAATGATATATGACCAAGACTCAGATGACACATGAGCTTTTCTGAGACATTCTTGTTGTCTTCTCAAACATGTGCTTTATCCTTTAGAGATTCGCCTGAGGAAACTGGTGGATGAGCGTGAAAAAATGATAGAGCAGGTGGGTCATTGATTCATCCATTATCTGAGACCGTGACGTGGCTGTTGATGATGTTTTAAACTGTAGTCTCTCAGTGAAAAATTGAATTTAAATCAGAAGCAATACACCAAGAAGACATTTTACTTCTAACAGACAGACTGCAGCATATTAAAGTCATAGCAGACTGGCCACTTTTTATTTTTTTTATTTCTAAAAATGTCTTTGTCCCATTACTAGTAAAACTGAGGTGGCCACAGTATAATTATTAACTTTCTGCTGCGCAGATGTTGAGGCTGAATGCTGTAATTGTATTTTAAAGGTGTTTAAGGGAGAAGGCCGGGGGCGATTTGTAGGAACAGACCTTTAGGGGGCTCAGCCACTAATGAGAATGTGATGCATACATACAGTGCCTTGCAAAAGTGTTTAACCCCATGCTAAATCATTAATTTCATTGGATAACAATTAATGCATTAATATTTTTCTATATATATTTAAATTTACAACAATACTTTTAATGAATTACTAGTAAGTTTTACACAACTCAATATTTTTAAGAAATGGAATATGCTGTTTGCAGTATTCAACCCCTTCACTTTGGCAAAAGAAATAAAATTTGATGCTATTTGAAAGAAAAAAAACTGTGCATTTTCACATAATCCCAGACTATTATTACATTACATTAGGTTGTAGTTTTCACATTACACTCAGACATTAGCAAGAAAATAAAGTGAAACGAAAATGCTCACTGATGAAGTAAGTGCAGTGTCGTGGGTGGGGGAGAGGACAGAGAAGCTAGCGCGACCATACATGACGATAAAACATAATAGAGAACTCTCAGCATAGTTTTTTTTTTTTTCTGTGAAAAAACATATTACAAAAAACATAATAATAATAATAATAATAATAATAATAATTGTAGGGAAAACCCTGATTATTGTTTTTTTTAGGGGTGCTGAGATGAAATTTAGGTGTGCTTGAGCACTCCTAAAAAGGGACTAAAATCTGCTTGTGATTCTGAAATGACTGAGCCTTTTTTTAAAATGAGACTATATACTTGTGAGGTGTTCATAAAGATTTATTATTTCTTCAGTAGGAAAAATGTGCTTGAAAGTGGAGTGTTACCAGCTAATGTGTTACAGGTAAAGAAACTAAAGGCCCAGCTGGAGCAGAAGGCACAGAGGAATGGCACAGAGAACAGTTCAAGCCCAGATGGTGAAATTCTTGAAAACGGCAATGATCCAAACATAATAGAACTGCAGAGTAAGTATACATATGCACGAAAACAGCCCAGCAGTTGCAGTTTTATTGCCTCCTACAACTCAAGAATATTTGCTTTTGCTAAATCTTTCCAGGAGATTCAAACAGGCAGATAAGTGACTTGAAGTTCAAACTTGTGAAGGCAGAGCAAGAAGTCACAGCTCTGGAACAGAATGTAAGCTGAGAAGAATTCTGAATTCATAGCCTACCTGAAAACATGACACCTTGCTCACATACGAGGTCTATTCCAGGTGACCAGACTTGAGGCTCAGGTGACACGCTACAAGTCTTCCGCAGAGAACGCAGAGCAAGTGGAGGATGAGCTGAAGGCTGAGAAACGGAAGCTACAGAGAGAGGTAGTGTTGCTTTCTTACACTGCAAAAATGACAAGCTAGCTCTATTTTAATTACAATATATTCTCTCTCCCCATTTGACTCGACAGTTGCGGTCAGCACTGGACAAGGTCGATGAACTTGAGTCAAACAACAGCCACCTGTCTAAAAGACTGGAGAAGATGAAGTCTAGTCGTGGCATGGCACAGACTCCATAGAAACGTCCCCACGCATCCGCTCCACCTTCCCTCGATCCAAAACTGGCTGATCACTTGGAAAAGAGCCATCCTGCATTTTGGGGTTTCTTTTCCATCTGCCTGATAGCAACCTTAGGAAAAAGAACAAAAAAAAAATCTTAGTTATCATATCAACAGAATAGAGAACACCAACAAGCAATGTGCCATTTCTTTGTCTGATTTCTGTGTGATGAGAATCCTTCGTAGCGTCGTACACACACCCAGAACGCAGATGAAGTGCGGGAGCGGATGTTTGTGTACCTCATGACTTTGGCTGAACCTCTGCACTGCTCTGTTAAAGGGGGGAGTGGGCCACAGGGAGAGTCCCGGGACTGAACGGCACCACGAAGGACTTCTCTGTTGTCCAGTGTAGCAAGAGACAAAATGTTGCACTGCCCTCTTTCTGCTGCCTCTCGTCACGATTCAAGATATTTACTTGCTCTTGCTCGCATGGAGGACAGAGAAACTGAAGAAAAGACAGACGACAATGCACTGAACAGCACCAGTGTCCATGGCCCAAGACTGTTAACCTTCATTGCTGAGAAGACACGAGTGCTTTGTGTGTGTGTTGTGAATGAAAGAGCGAAATGAAGTGTAATTTCCTCCTCTGACCTTTTTTTTCCCTCATTTGCATCCAAAGCCAAACAATTTTTAAACATGTACATGTCTGTGTGTGTTTGTCACTTGTGGTGAAACTGAACAAAACAAAAGGATTGCTGAGTTTTAACAGAGCACCCCCGACACAATATAATCATCACAGTCAAAAAGTCACCTGCTTTCAGTTGTAGTTCCTTTATGTTTCTAGCGGCCTGATGCAGGTTATTGAACGCCGAACAGTAACTGCCCTTCTACTCAGATACACTCTTGTCTCCCAGCTCCTTCCTGCTTCATGTAGTCCGTCACTGGTTGGCTCTTGTGCACACACGTCATTGCTGAGACTTACTGAAGAATATGCGACAACGGGGACTCAAAGCAGTGTTAGCATGAGATGGTGAACACACTGGGGAGATGCTGCTGCACTGTTTACAAAGCTTTAAAAACGTTTGTTAGGAAACATGAACAACTGTAATCTTTGTGCAATAAAAGTTCAAATCATATTGGTACCTGTACATTTAGTCCTGGACTTTTAACGTTGTTACCCCATTTACCATGCTTTACTCTCCAAATGCTTTTGGCTGTTTGCATCATCAGGGTCATATTGGAGGCTAAGCTTGACCTTCATTCTTGACCTTTGAAACAGTCGTTTGGAAAGCTCTGGAACAAGTGAGTAAGAAGACCTTGAGTTGAGATTGTGTCAACATCAGAGGTTTCTTCCCATTTCTTTATCAAGTCAGTCTATTTGTAAAGTACAGCAGCATATTGCTGCCACCATGACAAACGTTTGTCTGCTCAGTCATTAAAACGTAAAAAATGTGTTTTAATGTGTGCGTTTTCAGGTTATGACACATTTTCTCGTTATTGGTGGATACCAAATTATTCAATTTTTAAAGGAAACTAGAATGTACTTTATGAAGTTTGTTGAATTTAATTCATGTGTGTTTTCATAACAAAAGTTTACTGACTATAATGACAACATGTTAATGTGAAAAACATGGAAAAGATGTCATTTAAACAAGAAAGTTTTCATGTTATCATAAAAGTGAGCAAATACCTTTTTGTCTTGGTGGCAGCAACATGCTGCCATCATTATGCGATCATACAAGAAAAATAGAAATCTCTCTAATGGTATGTATACAAGACAACACCGCAATCATCTTTTCCAAATGGTGTTCACAAAATACAATATTTACTCTTAATGCATAAAAATGGTTTAAAGAATTATAGAAATGACTATAAAATCCAGTATTTCATCTTCAGTGGGTTAATGAGGTCTCTAAAGTTAGTCCTTTAAACAGAAGGTATTTTAGATTTCTAAATTAGGCACTTAAATTAAAGCTATTTTTGTTTACTGGATTACATTTATTCTACTGTAGATTGACTTGTTAGACACAGTGTTGGACACACTCTGCTCAGGATGAAGGTGGGCGGAGCTATGCCAGAATCACATGAGGTCGCCAAACTTTACAAACCAATAAGAATGGTAAAGGTGCAGCTTCCCTGAGATGGAAGAGTGTTCTGAAAACCGAGGTTGAAAGAACACAGAATTTGCTATTTTGTATTGAAACATTGAGATTCAACCTAAAGATTGTATTTTTTTTTTTTTTTTTTTTTTAAAAAGATCATTGTAATGTCTTGCATACATTGTATTTGTCTCACATAGTAACACGCCTGATTCAGGTTGTTTCAAGTTTCTCTGTACAATCAGACTGTTACATTTGGGTAATAAGGTGTGGTGAATCACAGAAGAGTTAATGCATCATGTTTAACTTTGATGACTTGCAGTGAAACTCACCTTGGTCTGCACCACGCGGTGTGTATGTTCAAATTTAGAAACAACAGATGGGAAGTTATATCTTAAAGAATACTTTAAGATAAATATTTGAAAGTAATGAAGTGCAGGAATGTCTTTTTCACAAGCCTACGATAAAAGAAACTGAGGAGTCCTGCTACAGCTTGAAGAAACACACTGACTCTTACAATATCAGCAGTTTCTGATTTTTGCTAATGCATCAACAAAGCTTTTTTATTTTCATCTTCCTGCAACATATTAGCCAAAATAATAAATACAAAACTACATCCTTATGTATAATGGCCATTTTCCGAGACATTAAAGATCCCCTCCAGACATATTTTAACATATATTGTATCTGATATGTTCTTTTCACAAAGTTTCAAACAGTTCAAAAGTTCAGTTATCTTGTTAAAATCTTTGAAGGGCCATCTACTCCTTCTCCTTCATTAAAAATCCAGAATCTCTAAATAGAAGTTTCCTGCTGGACACAAGATGTCTCCTGCTTCACTGTAAAGTCCATTCTCAGTGTCTGTGCACTGGAGCCTTCAAGTTTCTACATCACACTTGTATAAGTTGAATATTGAATCGGGATTGGCTTCCAATCTATTTACGATGTCACAGATCATGCTCGAAGGGCCCGCCCCTGATAATCAGATTTTCAGTGAGCACATAGAAACGTTCCACTTTCAGCAGATGAACGTGAAAACATCCTTCTAGTGTCAAACTCTGCACAGACACCATTCTGTACAGTGAAGCTCAGACATTCAACTGAAGGAACAAGAAGAAAAAACGACTTTTGAGTGGAACAAAGCAGAACATAAGTGCAAAACAGGTGTTTTATTGGTTACTCCACATTTCTCTGGACACTCATCCAGGTTTGGTGAACTGACTGCTGGGTAATGTGCTGTCGGAGTCCTCCTGTGTAGCTGTGCACTGACACGGACTGTCACAGTACGTCCGCTTCTGGATGCGCTGTATCATACGGCGCCCATAAAAGTCCCGATAATCGGCAGGGAGTTCATCCAGAGTGTTTAGAGCTCTCTCCAGCGCCTGAAGGGCCCGAGTCGCAGCCACGGGGTCTTTGTTACCGTACGGGTCCTTTTTGTCGTAGCTATCAGCAGGTAGATGGCGCCAGAACACATTTACACCCACACCAAACTGCAGTGCCAGGGTGTTATGGAACCACAGGGCTGAGGAGAACAGGGACACTGGATTATGTTGAGTCTTTTGTGAATGAGAAACTATTTTACTGAAATTCCTTCTAATCGTGAATACATTACAGTAGCAAGTTCTAACTGTGATGTGTTATTTTACATGTGTGTGACAATTTCCTCCCTTCAGTTTCAGAGTTATACAAGAAGACATGGCTTGATAGTATGATGGAATATCTGTAGGTGGGACTGCAGGAAGATTTGGTTAACGTGGACAGTTTGCCTTACCAGGGATAAAAAGTAGATCTCCAGGCTCCAGCACACATTCGTATCTCTTTGCGTTTACAAACTCAGGAAACCGCTTCAGGTCTGGGGAGTCGATGTCCAGGACCTCTGATTTATCACCTGGTGGGATTAAAATGACAAGAAAAAAAAACTACAACAAAAATCCAATCAAATGACATCAATATCAGACTTTAATATGAAAATGGACTAGGCTGATGCAGTGTAGGTTGAGCAGTCAAACAAACACAGCCACTTGCCTGACAGGTAGAGGTGCAGTGCATCCTGGGGGCTGTAGAGAACCACTCTCTTCATCCCTGTCACCTGAGCCAGCAGGTTATCCATCACCTGGAGGAATGAACCCCAAAGACCAGAAGAGGGAGAGCTTACTGAGGCTGGTATCTTAATGCTAAAAAAAGCTTTTTATTTCCTGTAAGAGAGGAACATTAAAGCATGAAATGATCAGTTCTCCCACCAAAATGCATCTTCGCAACATCATCTTGCTTGATGGTCCTAAATCTGCACCTCACACATTATCAGTGGAGGGAACTTTTTTTTTTAAAGAAATCTATCTAGACGCGTGCAGAATATATAACACACAGCAGCAGCAGCAGAGTTAGTGCAGGTGTGAGGTCAGTGAGACAGACAGGTGACAAAAAAGAACACCTGGAAAAAAATAAGCAGAGAAAATAAATGCAGAACACCCACATCATAGTGTGTCCACAGCTGCAGACCACAGGAGCTGATGCGGAAGACGCTGGAGAAGAACTGGTCAGGTGCAAAGAACTGTGGGATGTGGAAATCCTCCGCCAAGTCAGGGAACTGTTTGCTCAGATCAGCAGGTTCCTGTGAGAGAGATTTACATTCCTGGTCAAGAGCTTCCGCAGAGTCAGACCGAAGACATTTTTTGCCATATAAGTACAATGAAAATCTCTAAACTCTGTTTTTTTTTAG
>LKNJ01001140.1:53761-184330 GCA_002120245.1 Maccullochella peelii
AACCTTTCGAACGTCTTCTCCCAGTGATCGAAGATAATAGCTCTCATCCTAAAACAAGACCAAGGACTTAGTGTCGTTAACAAACTGTAAAAAAACCCCACATCTTTATTTTATGATCCTTACCTCACACAGGAAGAAGTCAGAGTGCTTTTTTTCAGATGCCCGTTTCACAAATTCACTGAATGTCAGAGTTCTGTGATTAAAGAAGTGTAGCTGAGAAATCTGCAGAGAAGAAGTATTGATCTGTGTGTTTGTGTTTGTGAGAGAGAGAGAGAGATAGAGATCACTTACTTGTACACAAAGTTTTTATGAAGGAAGTCCATCTGTGGCACAGTGGACACATGAATCTTCACTTCCTTGTCTCCTCCTTTCTGTCCAAGGTATTCAACTGTCCACTTTTCCAGGCACGGCCCGAGACACGTGCCTCTCAGCACGGCTGGTCTGCGCTGGAAAAGAATCATTATCATTTAGATAATGATTCAGGAGAGTCATGCTGTTATAACAGCTAACGGAGCTTTGTTAAGTTGGAGAAAATAACCCTGATGATGCTTGAAGACACTGCGTTACAAACTGATGTCACAGAGTCCAAAAAATGTGGGCATTTACCAGGCTGCAAATGCATATGAATAGACACTGCTGAAATGCATTGTGGGAATTGTAGGAGGTTTTTTGGAAATTGACTCAGACTTAAAGTCAGGATATCTCGACCTCTTTAGACCATTCTTTATTTAATGTGTCTCTCGCAAGCCCCCCAACTTTATGAACGTGCAATACTAAAATAATGGAGTGGTCCTTTAAGACAAAACAAACAAAATCGGTATTTCAGTAATGCACTTGGTTATTTCCTTAAAAAAAATTTTTATTAAAGAATTGAATGCCTGTTCTTTGACTAACTGAAACCGGAGAATATGTGGTGTTTTGCTTAGTAAATGACTGAAATTATTAACTGCTTCTCAAGATTGTAGGTGAATAATTTTCCGTCAATCTGTCATTAATTTATGCTGCAGTACCTTATTGTCATCAACATAACAGACCGATTGTGAAATATTGGCTTTTATATATGTATACCAGGATAAGCATTTCAGCTATACACGTCGTGTAACACTGAGAATGCCAGCTGCTAAAAAAGTGAAAGAAGCAGTAGCAGTCTGGTACCGTTGGATAACGTTACTGTACAGTAGCCACACTTTCCTGCAGCCATCTAGACCACCACTTGTCACCGGGTAGCAGATGTGTCTTACCTCGGGATAAATCTCTCGCAGAAAAACGTCCTTGTCTATTTCTGTAAATATCGGCACCGGTACTTTTTCCTGGAGCTCCATTTAACATATAATTTCCTTATGAAATTCCCTCGTTGATGAAAGTAAACAGCTCCTGAGCTTCCCGGGTGTCACGTTGTTAGTGTTCCTCATAGAAACAAAAATGACTAAATAAAAGTCGGCTGTAAATAAAAGCCTATATGACCTATTAATTACAACATAATATGCTTATTTGGTAAATACTAAAAACAGCTTATGTATTCAGTAGTTTGTTGCATTACTATCTGTATTTCTAATATTAGCTTTTTGTTCCTCACCGGAAGATACAAGTGCACGGACCAGAAGGCTTCAGAAGGGAAAAAAACCCCCAAAAGATGGCGCTACCCATGTTCAGAGGTTGTGTCAGGTTGCCATCAACATTTAGCTTTACTCGCCTATTTTTAAATGAGAGTATCATCCTGAACCGGTCCGGTAAAACTCGGCTGCCTCCTTCATCCCCTGCGGCTGTGGTAGCAGTGGTCCGCCCGTACAGCTCCGACCAGGGCGGACAACAACAGCACAAGAAGATGGTGGTTGTGGGCATCCCGAATCCTTACATCTGGTTACGCACCCGAATGTACTACTTTGTGATTAAAGTTTACTTTGATAACGAGTTCAACATTGGAGAGTTCACGGATGGCGCGAAACAGGTCTGTAGAAACTGATGGTGATAAAGTGGGTGTTGTTAGCTAGCTACAACTTCTTTGACAGCCACAAACTTATGTATCGTTATTTGTTTGCCATTACGACTTAAAACCACCAATTAATACCGTGGTAATTCTGTTCTGTTGAGGGCGTGTTGTTAACTCTTGCAGGCCTTCTCCCATGTTTCCAGACTGTTGTCACAGTGTCAGTTTGAAGCTCTGGAGGGGCTCGTGGCTAAAGACGTGAGTACGGGAACTCAGCAAGTCCAAACTTGTATTATCCATTCTGTACCTATACATTCTCTCGATTCCTCAAGCTGATCCTCAATTCCATATTACACACTAACTGTATGCACTGTGCATGTACCAATCTTTCTGTGTGTACTGGTTTTTGCAGAAAGTATACAATTAAACTACATACAGCTTGCAACCGCGAAATAAATGTCACAAATAGAATACAAAGTGCTTGTCAAAATAATTAATTTTTTTGTTTTTTGAGATCTTTTTAGAGCCATTTTACCACCATCCACAGTTGTTTTGTATGTTCTGCTGCTCTAAGTCCTGCCTCCATTTCCTTTGTCCATTAGATAATTAGATAGAATTAGATCGATGATTAGAGTGGATCATCTAGGGATCCGATACATTATTAAGCAGTTTGGGCATCGGCCACTACATGACCGATCCACATGAGATACAATGTTTTTGTCAGTGTCATTATACAATGTTGTGTTTCCACTGTCAGTTACATTTATTAAGTCACGGTGTGCCCTGTAAGATTGACATTATTTCAGTGAGTGATTTTTAGTATACTTAACTTTTTAAGTGTGAACACACTACATACTTGAGACGTGCTAAGAACTGGTATGTAGTATGGAATTGGGACACACAATGCTTACTCAAAAGATATGCACAATACATAAGAGCCTTGACAAGTCCTTCACAATTCTACTGTTCATAATGATACTGCATCCTGTTGTTGAAGTTAATGAAAGGCACCTAAAAACAATACTTATTACAAGGCAAGGATGACAAGTAACACAGATATAGAACACACATTGGGATATGCAGATAGTTAATGTACGTCCAAATGCCATAGAATAAAAATGGACTAATTTCATTTGTTTGGGCACTCCTAACAGTAAGAGGAAAGCTGCTCCACAATCATGGGGCCAAAACAACAAAGACAATTAACTGTATTACAACTAAACACGACAAAACATAATCAAGACATCTTTTCATATTTCAAAGGATAAACTTGCCATATTTTAACTCCTTGTATATAACGGGTGTAACCTCTCTGTTTTGTCCTTGCAGTTGATTGGAAAGCTCGAGGAAAAGTGCAGCGTGCTGCCATCGAGCCACAAGAAAGCTCTTTCTGCAGATCCTGATGACATCATGTACGTGACACCTGGAGACGTGGGAATATACAATGATGATGATGGTCAGCACAAAGTGTTTACCCTACCAAAATGTTTTAAAGGATAATGCTGGTCATACCTTTCTGTTCCTTCTTATTGTCAACAACAAATTGATCTTACTAACAAATATTGTGTATGTATCCAAAGCTCATTTGTTTTATATTAAAAACACACCAGTGAGACACACTGTTGCACTGGGTGACATGTTCCTTCATTACCATGAACACACAAGCTGTACTTTATTTTGACTCAATCCCACACACACACAGTCGCGCTGCCATAAATACTCATTAGAGCACCAAATCTGGATTAATCCACCGCTGAAAATAGTGCCTAACAAATGCACTATTTCCTCCTGTTTGATTAAAGTTGGCTAAAAACTACAGTGCCCAGGTGTTTTAGGAAATTGCTGAGTCTTTTTTAAATACGACATTCTCTGTCCTTAGACCCTTGATTCGGATAAGGAAAAACTCCTCCAAAAACCTTTTCACAGGGAGAAAAAATGGGACAGGACGGACAGACATGCTATAGATGTTTTGTGTACAGAATAGACCAAGTGTGGTTATTTGTGCAGTGTTAATCAGTGTCTGTACTATTTTTCCAGAGAGAAAGTTTGTCAGTATTCTGATGCGTTTCTGGTATCTGACAAGCGCCCGTCTTCCTGACGACAAGATGGAGGGAACCCGTGTCTTTCAGGTGAACATCGGTGGAAAGGGAGGAGCAGAAACCCAGAGACTGCTCACTGCAAATTATGAGTGAGTGTATCTTTCTTGTCAGGAGTGTAATGGCTCGTGCATATAAAATGTTACAAATCTTTGTGTGACTTAGAATTTGAATTCGAATGTGTTCTGATCTTTGACAGATTCCAAAGGGAGTTTACTAAAGGAGTGCCTTCAGACTGGACCATTACAAGGATAGAGCACTCCAAGCTTTTGGATTAAGGTGGTTTTGATTTGAGGCAGTTGTGCCAGTGGAAACTAGTCAAAAACATGACATCCACCACAGTATTTGCTTTTATTAAACTAAGTTTGTTTTTTTTTGTTTTTTTTTAAACTGCTCAAGATAATCCACAGAGGGAGAACAAGATGCATCTCCTCACTGGGATGTCAGAGGAAAGCACCAGGAAAAACTTGGATTCATCCACTAGTCACTGTAGAAAAGACACACGAGCCAACACACCTGTTCTCATAACTACTGTGTTTCTTATAGTTTTCTTCACTGGCCCTGGTATCCCCCCAGAAACCATGAACTTGACTAGGTTTGTCAACTCTTGCTCTGGAAGGTTTTGTACATTCAGGAATGTGACCAGAGGAATCACGTATTTTTTGCAAATTATTTGTAGTAATTATTTTAACTTTTGTGTAACATCATATGGGTGGGGCTTGTGCATATGGGTGTGCTTTGCACCTGTTCCTGGAAACTCTCATCTTGTTTTTTAGTTTTGAAAAGACAGATTATTGTCTGATACCGTATTTCCAAGTAGAGAACTCTTCTCTGTGTAGGACTGTGGTGTGAAGATGTTGCAGTTCAATGTGCCAGATACACACACAGATCTTTTTTTCACACACACAATATTTGACCTATTGCAGCCACCTGACTCTGAAGTACATGCTATATACATGTGTACATGTGTTCACAATGGTTAAGGCCGTTGGATGCAGCTGCAGCAGACCTGTGATTGTTTTACTAAAGATATGAGAAATGTGCCATTCATTTCCTGTTGTATTTTCTGCACATGTATTGTGTTTACTTAATTTACTTAGTGTTTACTTTTTTCTTATATATACCTACACATTACCATCATTTATTTTTATTAATTAAAATATATTTTGAATCATTGAATTTGCGAAGGCATACTAAAAACATAGAAACATGTTAAGGCTATTGAAAAATATAATACAGTCCTAAAAGAAAAGTAAAAAATGCAATGCAATGAAAAACAACTCAAAATTAGCAGAAGCAGCTAAACTTAGCATTTCCTAATATAAAATGTGTCACTCGCTGTCTGCTCTCCGATTGGTCCATTTTCTCACGCTCTCTCCTCCCATTGGCCGGAAAACCTGCCAATCACTTTCTGTTTGTGTAGTATGTGGTTCCTGTTGTGAGGTTCAGCCGGTGAGTATTGGCAGTCTGTATAGTGTCGTCCTATGTGAGGAGTTTACAGAATGGACATCCAAACATGGAGGTGAAACACCTGTAGTATCTGAAACCCAGGGTCAGAAGTGAACCATGAAACTCGCCACTGTGGCCTTTTACGCTTTCGCTCTGGGGCTTCTGGCGGTTGGCCTGCGAGAGTTGCTGACTGGCTTCGAGGAGAACAGATGCAGTATGACCTATATGTTTGAATACCCAGAGTATCGGGTGAGTATTTCCCTTAACACCTCATATAATACGGTATCCATAAATTAACGTTGGCTAGTAACGTTAGCATTGCCTTGTTTCTGGCAGAGGCTGTGCCCTGCTCAATGGTTTGTTCATTTCTACACCGCGAACAAAAATTGTGTTTCCACCTGAACAGACTATAAATTATCGCCGTCAGGCGTCTTTTAAGCTATTTCCTGAAACCTGCTAATGTTACCCAACAGAGCAAGTAACGTCAGGTGTTGCCTCTCAACCGGGACTCATGCATTTCTTTTATGGTTTCTATTAACACCGCACCTGTCTGGTTTGGAGGTGTGCGCGTTTGTTGAGGATTCGGATTAGATTTGCCAAAATTAGCCAGGTTATGAAACCACAAATCAGCTGCTGATTCTTGAATCCTCTCAGCAGATTATCAACAGATCAGCTTTGCAAAATGTGTCTTGCACATAGGCTACAAGTCAGGTGAAGACAGTTAAAGTGGCTGTTAAAATGTTAGCAATGCAATGTAGGTCGCCCTTCCTCTGCTTTATGCTCACTGATGTGTTCATCCAGCTGACCAGAAGTGGAGCACAGCTGGGAGCAATCCCCTGAAGACAGGAGTGTATGCCTTTTTGGTGTTATAAGGGAGGAAAAATAAAAATGTATGTATCTAAATCAAATCTTTTGCTTTATTTATGTGGCTCGTGGTCTCTTGAATCAGTGCTTGTGATGAATAGGGGAAGATGAGAAACAATCACTCTAAAAAAAAAAAATAATAATAATATTGGTTAGATATTTAGAGCAAGGGGAGAAAAGTCAGAGGTAAAAACCTTTTGATACCGCTGATATGTCAGTGTGACAAATCATAATGTGGAATAATTTTGGTTATTGTGATACAGCTCAAATTTCTGGTCTGCTTTACAGTGAAAGAATGCAGTTTGAGTAGAATGGACCGGTGGTTCAGGTACCCTTCAAACTGCTTGTTTTGTCCAACCATCAGTCTAAAACCCCAAGTACACAAGTTACCAAAAAAAAGATAAAAGGAATAAATCCTCACATCTGAGAGGCTGGAAACAGTACATTTTTTGGCAATCTCTTCTACACATTAAGGGCCAGCCATACCAGAAATTTAACATGTCATTACTTCTCACATACAACCAGATTTAACGGTAGGTATTGTGATGGAAATCAGGAAGCTGGTTGACTCATGAGTGAAGAAGTTTCAGGAGACCTGGATGTCTTGCGCAGAAGCGTTTAGTGAACGCTGTGTTTTGCCACCCAATTCTGAAGGTTACTCCCTGGAGAGGAGTATTTAACTCTGCAGCTAGAGATGTGTGAAGATTCCATTGGGTGTTGGATTCTAAACCATAAACTATGCTCGCCTACGTTAACAAAAGTCACATTGCATGTTACTTCAAGCCTGTCATTGCATGCCTTGGAGGACACAAAGAGGAGCCAGTAGATCAGTGTGGACTCAGCAGCATAGCGCTGTGTATCGCTAACAACCTTGGTCTACTGGGAGACGGGGACAGTCTTATCAGGACAGCTGCACCCTGACCAGTTACAGTTAGAGACAGAGAGCTGAACTATTGCTCTGAATGAGCCCGTATATGACCTACTGCTTTTAGGTTTACAAATGACTCGAACGTGACCTGGGGAACCCCTGTGTCCTATTACCTTTAGAAGAAAAATTCCTTCACAGGTATTTAGATTAATGCAGGTGAGGTGGCGAGCAAGGCAGGGAGGTGTTGTCTGCCAGCTGTAGAGTTTATGTACACACTGCTGTAGTTGTTTTAGTGTGCTTTATAGTGAGACTGTTCGTGATGTGTTTACAAGTGTGACAAAAGGTTAATGGACTGTCTGAACTGATTGATGTAACTGTGGGACCTCACCCAATCCTTGTCTGTGTGGGTACATGTTGGGTCGACGCAGCGTGTGGCTCTGCCTCGTCGTGTGGCCAGACTGTACCCGGCGTATGGGCTCTACCTGTACGGAGAGGGTCTGTACGCCCAGGAGACCCGAGCACTCAAACTCACCGGTGCCCCCGTGCTCTTCCTGCCTGGAAATGCTGGCAGTTACAAACAAGGTGAGTGCATAAAGTGAATTGCTCAAAGACAGATTTAGGTATTAGCATTTAAATTAGCAACCAGCCAAGGGAGAAAACAAGCTTTGGACAGCAAAGGCATTCAGGTGCACAAGAAGTCTGGAAATAAGTCTGCCTTGGGGAATCAAACCTGGAACCTATGGTGACATGATGTTTTCTCTAACTTATAAGTTGTGCTGTCTGATACAAATCCTTGCTGAGATTATTCAGGCTGTCTGTTCTTGCTTCTTCAGTTGTGTGTAGGAGGAACACCCACGCTTTTATTCGTGTGAATACAAACACATTTTGCGGTTACACTGTGGTGTTTGTGATGACAGTCCATGCTCTCTGTTCCTTAACGTTTCTTGTCCTACATTCAGACTCTTCAAGTCGAAGTATCTTTAACAACAGCTTCTGTTTGATAAGCTTCCTAGCAGCAGTGTCAAATAAGATCAGGGTGTTGCTGGGATGTTTCAGGGGTCTTCCACACAGGAAAATGGTACAGTCTATGTAAAGCTAATAAGCAGTAAAGTGAAAGTTTTCTTTTTAGGTCACAAAGAGCTTCCTTGAGGATCTGAAGAAGCTTAACGCGTGATGATTCTAATCAATAATTCAAAATATAAAGAAATTATTTGCACATAAGAGCTCTACATGAATAATTATTGCAGCGTGTGAGTTGGCAGAGTAGCATTAAAGCTGAGCATATGGTGGGGATTAGTTTAGTTTGACTAGCGTTGACCCCAGATATGTATGCTTTCACTCAACTTTTCGCCCTTCATGCCGTCTGTGAGAACACCCAGCCCAGTCACACAATTTGACGCCAACGAATGTCTTCTTCTCTTCACGAAGCTCGCTCCCTGGGCTCTGTGGCCCTGAGGAAGGCCGAAAACATGGAGGGAGGTCTCCACTTCAACGTGTTCACCGTGGACTTCAACGAGGAGCTGGTGGCCCTGTACGGCGGCAGTCTGCTCAGGCAGACCCACTTCCTGCACGAGAGCATTAAGGCCATCCTCAAGCTCTACAAGGTCAGGCCTCAAATATCATCTACTCGTCAGACAGACAGGGTTACTTACTCTAGATATTGCTGGTGGAGTACTATTTCATTGTGGAGGCTACACATTTCATCACACTCTACGTTTAAACTTAAAGGGATTTAATTTATCCCTCTGACTAACCCAGCTCACATTAGTAAAGAAGTTGACAAGGCAACAGTAGATTATACAAAAATTCCTAAATTGCCAACATTGCAGCATTCAATCAAAATGCGTAGTTAATATTCCAGTGTACATTAGATATTCATATGTCTGTCAACCTGCAGTGTATCATTGTCAGTACTTTACATGGGCTAAACCTGCAACATTTGCAACTGCAAACACAGCTACAGAAGTGGTTTATGTTAGTTAGCAGCTTTTGCCAGCAGTAAAAGTGCTCTAGCAACCAGATGTTGGATATAAAGTTTAAAAGCAACATGAGACAACTAACAGAGTTCCAGTGAGGTCAAATCATTTGTGCTCAAACTGAGTCAGAAACCCTGCAAATTCATTTAATTAAGGATCAAAAGGAGCAGTCTTCAAAAATCACGACAACTAATCCCAAAGGCAAAGTGCAACAAACAGAGGTCACAAGTTAAAACTAACAAACAGGAGACCCAAGAAATGTTTAGTCCACCCCTACATGTGGCACAACTGGATGCAAACACTAAACTGTCATTTTTCTAACACTACTTTCTGGTAAATATATATAACCCTAACCCAGTAAGTGGGTTACAGTCTCCTTTTATTTATTTATTTTTCTGCTTGCCAGCACGTGAAGACCCCCCCTCAGAGTGTGGTGCTCGTTGGTCACTCCATGGGAGGAGTGGTGGCCCGGGCACTGTTCACTTTGCCCCGCTTCAACAGCAATCTGGTCAGCCTCATCATTACCCAGGCCTCCCCTCACCTGGCCCCAGTGCTGGCCCTGGACCCGTACCTGCTGGGTAAGGAGAACTCTCATTCTGGTCTTGAATGGGACTTTGACACTTTGTGCTCTGAGATGTGTCTACAAGTCCTCACTCCAAACTAACATGACATGAATAACTTCAACCGGAGAGGCGGAACTAATCGGTACAATCAGCTGTTGTATTGTTCAGTTGGTACGATAATTATACACTTGAACTTGCACCAGACTTTTTATATACCATAAAAAACTGTCTTATTCCTGAATGTGATAGTGACTTGTTTGTATATGCAAATGTAGAAAGCACCTTTCAAGATCATAGCTATAATGTGAAATATGAATTCAGATAAATGGTTAATATTTGCATTGTTTTTAACTTCTCTTTCCCTCTGCTCTGTGTAGATTTCTACTCTGCAGTGAGACAGAAGTGGGTGAACCAGGCGAACAAGCTCAGGAATGTGACAGTTCTGTCTGTTGGGGGTGGTTACCGTGACTACCAGGTCCGCTCTGGCTTGACATCCCTACCTTGTCCCCCAGCAGACCCCAATAAGTTGTCACTGGTGGTAAGTATTGTTTATGAAATGGTTAAGTGGCAGTTGACCTTCTCTTTGAGCCCTCTTCCAGCGCAGGAACTTTGGAATGTTTTTTTAGAACTTTACCTACATTTCCACTGAAGGGACTAGGTTTTATTCCTGCTGGATAGTTTATGACATAAAAGTCCCTGCTCCAGAGATAAGAATTTTTTTTTTTTTTTTGCCTCGTTATCGCCATGGCAAGGTGTTTTCAGACCAAACACTCCTGGGGACTCCCTGAGAGGATCTCCCTAGAGATCTGCATACCTTCAAGGGCGTTTTTTCTGTTTGCATTCGCACCTCCAGTAGGAACGCTGAATTGATGTAAGCTGGCCAGCGGTTGGTATAGCAACGTCACTCACAAAGTCATTCATAAAGTCACACACAACATTTTTATTTTTAGCTTTGATGAGTCAAAATCACGTTGTATTTCCCTCGTCGCATATACGCTCAATAAAGCCTGGACTTTATTGTCGGTCCGTTTGTCCGTGTTTTGGTCCATTTTTTAAGGTGACCGATATGTTTTTAAAGATGGCAGTTGCCGGTGCTGCATTGCCTCATGTGTTTGACCAATCAATGTACATGTATGTCTGGACCAATCACCGTACACTTGGGTCACTCAAGGTTCCTCTTGTTCTGGGAGAGTACCTCCTCTGAAGTAGGCGCTTAAAAAGTCCCTCAAAACGGTGTTCTAAGAACTACAATCATTCCCAGTTCTTGCAGTATGAACACAACTGTTCTTAGAACTATGAAAAAGTTCCTCCGGTCTGAAAACGCCTGCAGACAATACTAAAAGTTCCTGGAACTATGTGGTGCAAAAGGACTCTAGGTTGTGTTTGATCCTGCACTGCTTTTCACATTTTGTTTCAACATCTTTTTTTTTTTTTTTTTTCAAGGCAACTGCAGTTCCCAGAACATGGGTGTCCACTGACCATCTGTCCATCGTTTGGTAAAAGACTTGGCATTATGTTTTGGTAGACTATTTAGAACTATATTAAAATGTTATGCAGATTATTAATATGCAGTGTATATGTCTTTGTGTTCCAGGTGCAAAGAACTTGTTCTTGCTACAGTCAGGGCATTCTTCGACCTCATCGATCCTGAAACCAGACAGGTCAGAACAACAAACGTTAATACACATTTTCTAAAATTAATCTTTGTGAAGAAATATGGAGGGACGCGCTCATAGAACAAAGACGTTATCCCAGCATGTGTCATCTGTTTCCAAGCTAACCAGTATGTTCTTATTAGTTCACAGAAAAGCCAGAGAAGAAAATGGCTGTACTAAACCATCACTTCATCAGACACCCTGTCAGGATGTTGGGAGAAACTCAAGACACCTCCATCTCCATCTTAGGTTAGAGAGAAACACTTTACCATGGAGAGGCTGGAATAAACAGACAGATTGTACAAGTAGACTTCATTAGTCTCCTATTTAGAGCACCATCCGTGTACTTTTAGATGCTCATTGAGCCATATTTTTACATGTGTTTTTGTACTGTATTTTAAAAATATTTGGAGATTTAATTTCAAACTTTATAAAGCAAAGCAAATGACGATCACTCATATCTGTTCCTTTTTTTCCCTTTTTCTTTTCTGTTTTCCAGATTTTCCTGAAGCGTGGAGTGAAGTTAACACACTGCGTCTGGCTTACAGCACACCAAAGGTGCCTGACTTTGTACCAATATAATAAATGAACTCTTTACATACAGTCAAAGACGAATGCTAATTGCTAGTTGAGCACTGCCCTGGAGATTTTCAACCAGATACTTTTTGTATTCACTGCTTTACCGTAGCCCTTTTACTAAAGCAAACTGGAAACTTTATTTTTCTCATCTCATACAAATAAATGTCTAGTCATGTCCAGCCTAGTTATTTGACTAATGATCTAAGAAAGCAAAACCCTGATACAGACCTTTCATAGTTGCTCTCTGTCTACAGGAAGGACAGGTTAAATACTTTCTGTTTGCCCTGTCGAGTCGCAGGAAAGCCTACAGCCATTTCTACTGCCGCAGCAACAACCTGGTGAGTTTTCAGCACTGTTGTGCTAATGTTGTCATCCCTTTGGGTTTGAGCTACAGCCTTTGCAATGCTCCATTTCACTGGCCTGGGGTCAGACTTCTCAACCGCCATCCACATCTTTGATTTGTTCAGTGATTCATATAGATGCATATGTATGAATGAAGTAAGTAAAATGGAATTACAGTTCGGGCTGATTAACAGGCTACCCTGTTTAAGATTTAAGTGCAAAAGCCACATATTTAGTAAAGCAGAAACCAGAGTAATCTGCACTTTTTTTTTTTTTTTTTCTTTTTTTTTTTCCAAGGTTCAAAACAATTTATAGAAGAAAAAGGTGATTATGATTTACTGTTGCTGTCCAACAGGAAATGACTAGCTGGGTGTACGGCTGTGTGCACAAGAACGGTTCTTCATGGTAAGAATATGGTTATAGTGTATGTCTTTCCTTGCCACCTACTGTACATCCTCAATCAACATCTTAATTTTTTCACTGTCCAGATTTTTCTGCAATTTGTTATCACAGAGAAAATGTGATGTATTTTGTGGTTATATTAAATGATGTCTTTCTTTCTATTACTCTTCATTCATGGTCTTTGAATTTTCCAGTGTGCATGCAGTGGATCTCTCTATGGGAACTGAGCTTCTGCCACCATACAAGGTAGTTATCCTCTAAAGCGACAGCGTCCAGTCCAGTCCTGTCTGAGCTGCTGTTGGTTTCTCATCACTGTCTGTTATCCCCCTCAGGTCCTGATTCTGAGTCTCAGCGACTTGTCTTCAGTTACTCATCTGGTTGTTTCAGCCTCCAACCTCAGTGGCAAACAGGTACTTGAAACAAAATGAGAATCTCACCACTCTCCGATGATAAGATGCCTGCTGCCTCCTTTTTGTCTTCCTCTCTCTGTTCTGCCTCTGTCTGTCTTGCTGGGCTGCCGTAAGGGAAGAAACAGTAACAAGATATAAGAGTCTACAGCCATGCTAGTGGCTTTGTGCATCTGTACCTTGGCACAGGTAGCTTTGAGCTAAATGCTAATGTCTGCATGCTCACAATGACAATGCTAACATGCTGATGTTTAGCAGGTAATGTCGACTGTTCACTATCTGAATTCACTATCTCAGTTAAGTGTGTTGGTATGCTAACATCTTTAAAGTAAAGCTGAGGATGGTGTTTTGCATGTACTAGGTCTTAAACTAATGTAATGACCTGTTTTGACCTGATAATGGCGCTAGATGAAAAGTCGGGATCACCCGAGTCATTAAATTTCATTCTGTGGGGACCATGAATGTCTGAAACAAATTTTAATGGCAATCAATCCAACTGTTGCCAAGACATTTTATGACAAACCAAAAGGTCAACCTCATGGTGGCGCTGGAGGAAAAGTCAGGGGATCACCAAAGTTGTTAGATACATCATCTGGAAACCATGAATGCTTGTACAAACTTGTGACATCAGTCCCAGCCACAGGTAGAATCTCAATCACAATTTAGGGTTCAAACTACTTTAAAGACAGTTGTTTTTACAATATAAAAGCCTGAGACATCCCAGCAAAAGTGACCAGAAGAACATACAGACTAAGAAGCCAAGGAAACGGTAACACCGACTTTGAATTCAGAATCAGAAGTCCTTTAATAGTCTCACAGTGGAGAAATTTACATAGTTGCAGCAGAAAGTGAACAGTGTAGGTAATAAAATAACATGGCAAGAGCACACATAATAAAATCACACATCCATGGTCACTGACATTCGTGCAAGAGAAGTAGCAGCCAGTAATAACAATGTTATACCATAAAAGTGTATAGAGTGTATATATTTATGTATTGCACATAGTTGTTATATTGCACGACAGTAGGTTACAATTCGTGTAGTGGTCTACCAGGGTCCGTGGTGGTTATATAGCCAGACCGCTGCAGGAAGGAAGGACCTGCGGTATCTCTCCGTGAGACGCCGCGGGTGAAGCAGCCTGTCGCTGAAGGAGCTGCACAGTGCAGACAGAGTGTCCTGGAGGGGGTGGGAATTATTGCTAATGTAAATTTCTACAAATGACATTACAAAGTTTGTCTGCTCCACAGTTCACGGTGGAGTGCGAGTGGCAGAGACAAGAATCTCAGACTCTGTCTGCCCCAGTGCCGCATGTTCTGTCCTTCGGTGAGTAGACTTACTGTTGATGCTGATTCTCTAAAACCTAGGAGAGAAAAGCCACATTGCTTTGTAGTAACTGCTGGTTTTCCAGGTTTGACTGTCAGCGATATTACGGTCAACTCCTCTGGACTTCTTCACACCATCAAGCTGCAACACTTTCACCAGGTAGCTTTCATTCTTTCGTTAGGTGCTCGCTGGACTCAGTATCTATGTTCCTACTGTGTCATTACATTTTCAACACCTCTGTGTCTTTAGGTCTATCAGGCTTTCAGAATTAATGTTGCAAGCCAGTGCAAAGTGCCTAAAGGTAAGTTTGTCTTGTGATACATAGGCAGGCACATGTTAAAACGTAATGATGATCATTTGTATGTCTATCTGCAGATAGACTGCCCAGCGTGTACAGAATAAAGGTACCGTGGTTTCAAGAGGACTCTTTAACAACAGTCAGGTTAGTTATGTCAGCGTCTGTCTCCAAGCTGTTGTGTCTTTATCTGGCAGATTAACATGATGTCATATTTACTGTTTCTGTCATGACATGGTGTGATCTGTCTTCCAGTGTGCCATCAGTGACTGAGATCTCAGGGATGCTCCATACAAGTCATCCAGATAACGCCTCAGGTGTCCTCCTTCAGCTCCATACTGCCCCCAACTGCCAATATAAGGTACTACTCCAAAGCTGCCATCGCGTTCCTGATGACAATTCATCATGACAAACATGTTTTTATCATCAATAAGGAGGTTAAAAAGTGACGTGAAATTAATGATGTTTACCTTCTGATTTCAACCTCAGGTGTCAGTAAGGACTTCATTACCCAGGGTGCTGGGACAGGTACAACTTTCTTGTCTTTTTTTTTGGGGGGGGGGGCACATCCCTTTTTAAAGGCTTGTAGTGACATCATAAAAAGAATATTAAGAGTACTGTACAGAGTTCGTTTAGTTTAAATGAAAACGGTGTTATCTGCTCTCTCTTATCTGACAGATACTGAGGTTCTGTGGTCCCATGGTGCCGGTGTACACAGCTGTAACCCTCCTCCTGGCCTGTGGGGGGCAGTTGTCCTCCATCCTGAAGTCGAGCCGAGCTGCAGACATGAGCCAGGTGGTGGGCAAAGGCCTGCAGCCTCATAAAGTCAATCTGCCCCTTTATGTTCTGCACATTCTACTTAGGTAGGGTTTGGAAGTGTGTTGTTGAATTTAAGTGTGAAAATTCACTCTTGACCTTGAAAGCAGTAGTTTGACAAAAATAATTTTAACTCAAGGTCCACTTACTAGCCTTTTTAGAGATTTTAATTGGTTCTCACAGCCTTATGACTTTAATTTAAATGTTGTTTTGGAATATTTTATGAAAATACCTGAATATTCTCAAACCCCACATGATGTTTTTTTCCCCTGCTACTTCTCCTTCTCCTCCCTCCCCTCAGCTGTGGCTGGTTTCAAGAGGTCTGGTCAATTCTTTGCCTCCCACCTATGGATGCCCTTCCCCCAACCATCCCTGATGCAACCTTTTATGAGGGCGTGGTACCAGTTGAAGAATGGCCCCACCTCCTGTCCCCTCTACTTTACATCTTGGGGGCAGCTGTGGCATACTGGGGCAGCACACTGCTCTGTCTCATTATGCGACTCATCTCACTAATATTAGCTCCACTGCACAGGTATGGTTGGACATTTAACCATCAGATATGTGATCTGACACTGTAACTGGATAGTGTGTAGGCACTGTGAAAATCCATCTATCCATCCATCCAATGTAACAGCAATAACTGTAAACCTCCTTTAAGTACCCTTTTCTGACTGTTGATCACTTCTAATTTCTACTCAGACCCTCTGTCTCTAGAGACTGTGGCACCCTGCGACTGCGGACCCAGCTCCTCATCATTCTGTGTCTGACTGTTTTGGGTGGGACCTCCTGTGGGGCGTTGTCAATATTTGCCGCCTTTCTGCTCCACCTTTACAGGGTGAGTCTTAGGACATGGTAATAAAAATGAAGCATCGATAATGAAACCAGTTTAAATTCTATATTGACTCTGTTTATCACTTACACTTCACACGTCTGTCTTTGCTTGCCATTGCATGTTCAGGTACTGAGGCTACAGATGACAGAACGGTCTTTGAGTCACATGTTGAATCTGGTAAGATTTTCAGGTTGAACTGTATCGCTTCAATCACACCACCAGGCAGCATCAGATGCTCAGTTTGATGGTTTTGTGGTTGTTGGTGTGAATGCAGAGCCAGGGTTCAGAATCTTTTACAATATTACAATTTGATTCTTGTCAAATAACACTTTCCACCATCTTTCCAGGCCCCCCGGCAGCACAAAGAAGCTGAGAACGGCACTGTCGACGCTGAATGCTTGAGCAAGTCTAAAGAATGTAATGGCGCCCCCCTGCTGTCAGAGTGTGTTCTGCAGGAGGTGAGGGATGACTTACAGCTCCACCTCTGCCTATCGGCTCTCTTCACGCTACCTGCCGTGCTCATCGCACCCTCACTCCTCCACTGGATCCGCAACTTGAGGTACAGTATTTATAGTGACTTCAATTAAGTCACTGAGGTGCTGCAATGTCTGCGAACTTCTAATGTGTGCCATAAGCATCGGCTGTGTAACGCTCATATACATGCTCAATAAATAGTTCAGCAGCCATTCGCACCTACAGGTAACAGTGATGTGTTTTGCTTCAGTAAACTGAATTTAAATAACATGCTCCAGGTTTACACACTATTCGTTAATATACGTTAGTTATGTCAAACAAAACTTATTTAAATCTGACATTCCCGCACATTTCCAGATAAAAATTGGCACATTTTATGCAAGCAGCTCCAGTAATGCATCCTTAAACCTCACTATTGAATCTTCACCAGCTCCAGGTGTGCTAGTTTGTTTAATCTTGACCTCTGATTTGTTTGTGGAACAGAGTGGAAAAACAGGACTTTCCTGTGACAAATCACTGTTATCAGTTATTGCATTCATTTTTAGTTTACTTCATTCCATTTGCATAAAATACCTGGCCAAAATCAATATCATTATATTGGTAAGATTATTTTTATCACGATAAGGCAAATCGTAAAGTAAAAAATCAAATTGGTCTTTGATACAGTGGTGAGGTGGTATACATGGTGAATGGGACAAGAAATTGGGTGTCTTTGTTTTAACCTACGTTGTGATTCTCTGCAGATATTCCACCCAGTTGGATCCTGACCCTTGTTGGCCACACATTTTGCCTCTAATTGTTGTGTACATGCTGCTTATTAACTGCAGCACTTTAAAACTCAGCAACAGGTAAGAGCACATTGTCGCCAACACACACATCCCCTATTAGATGTATTATCCTATCACAGTTGAGGGCAATTCTGCAACTTTTTCTGCATTTCTTTCAGTAAACTCCTGCCTCTGACATCCTGCCTCCCTCTCCCCTTGGCCATTGCCATGGTGACCTTCTCTCCACTCCACCTCTACAGAGTCACCTACTTCCTGTTGGCAGCACTCGTCCCTCTGGCCTTTTGTTGTCTTCTCTGACGGTATCTGGCTGGTTTCAGTCCACATCTCTACCATAACAAGCCTTTCTCTAAATTACAGCTTTACTCACTGAAGCTGGTTGAGACAGATTTGTCCCGGGAAGACTTACTCTATCTAGCCATGGAGCAGAGCCATAGACATACATAGCTTGGGGAACTGCCTGCTCAATGTTGGCACTAAACGCTCCATGGCAATTACACTATGTTTTAAAATGAGAGGATGTAATGGCCTTGGAACATTTGGTGCGAATATGGCTCCAAAGGATTGACCTGAAACCAAGTTAGCCTTACTCTGTATATCTATAGCTCTGCCTTCAAGGAGCAAGAACTCCACAACCAGTGAAGCTACTGATACTAGAGATTCACAACAGGGTTTTACTGTTAAAATGTTTTCTTTTTGTTTTTGTCATTTTTAGTGTCTACAGTGGCGTTGTTGACTGTGGCCACTATGCTGTAAACTCCTACACTGCCTAATGCTTAGCGATGACTTCTAGTAGTATCTTTACCCGTTGACTGTCGTAGCACTGCTACAAAACCAGTGGCAGTGTCATAACATTTGTTCCATAAGAAAAATCCAAAGTAATCATGTTTACATTCTCCCTTATTCACGTTTTAATACAGAACAATGACAATGGCAGCAAAATGAAGGTTGGCTCTGGAAGAGGCTTGAATGTGCAGGCTATAAACTGTTTGATCTACTCCATGTTCTCTAAGATACAGTGGTGTAGTCAAACCATTTTCATAGGCTGCGAGCAGTATTCATTTTGGGATGGCAAATAAAACTGTGTCTTGAGCCGCGTTTCCACTGCAGGAACTTTCCCCAGGGACTAGGAACGTTTGGAGGAACTCGGTGTGTTTCCACCGCAGGGACCAGGGTCTAAATTAAGTTCCGGGAACATTATTTTACCCCCCAAAAAGTCCCTGCGAGGGGGGGGGTAGTACTTTCCAAAAGTACAAGAACTTTAGGGGTGGGGCTGAACATTTCTGACTGGTTGAGTACTCGCAGCATTTTATTTCAGCCACCATTCTTAAAAATCTGCAGCAGCAAACCAGTTTGTTTTTTGTTCTTCAACACAATGGAGTTATACGGAGTGTACGACAGATGGAACGATGACCAAGTCCAGGCCTTATTGAGCATTACTGAGCTCCTCCATGCTTACTGTTATTGCAGTGTCACACAAATAATGATGCCTGTCCGTCGCTTTATATGGCATCGTTGTATAGTCGCGCGCACAAATGATGTGTAAAAACAGTCATCGCTTTTTCATACGTCAGCGGACCAAATTGCCTAATCTTCGCGGGTCTTTAGATCACGGTTACAACGCAGACAACAACAGGCTGGAACCTTTTTGTTCTTTGAAAAGTAGTTCCTGGGACTAAACATTCCAGGTACTTTGGGTGGAAACGCGGCTTTGTTTAGTCTGTTTTTCCTCTGTGGCGCGTCGCTTTCATTCACTCACTTATGCAACAGTGACTGTTAAATGAGCAGCAGGCCCGGGGGCTTACCTATATAATGAGGATATATTTTCCTACTTGAAAGAAATGAGCCAAGAACTTTAAGAGAAAAGCAACTTGGAATTTCAGAATGATCTAAAGTGCATATGTCAGCATTGTGCATGCGCAAAAGCCTTGTGTTTCCACTTAAACTAATCAAAACTCAACACTCCATGTTTACCTGTTCTCTTTAAAAATTCAAGATAATGTGCATTTTCACAGCACTGATGCCATCAGTACAACTACACAGTCATGCCATACTCACCAATCTGCCGCTCTTTTTAATAGAAATACTATTCTCACTCATCAATTCAGATTTTTCCTACTTTGCTGTTTTGTGTAAAACTACTGTCATTGAACTCAAAACTTCAGCATAGTTGTTTCAAGTTAAAAGCTTCCTAGTGGGTCATACGGCATAATCCTCACTTTTTCCTTGTAAACTTTTAATGTGAAATATCAGTGCAGGAAGTGTTAAGTTTCACTGACTGTAGCCTAACTTTGATTGAGAAAACGGCAAAGTAGAAGGAAATTTATTAGTGAATGAAAACAGATTTTTTTTTTTTTTTTTTTTTTTTTTTTTTTTTTTTTTAAAGAAACTTGGTAGTACTGATGGAATTAATGCTGAACGTATGAAATACTGCCTCCAGCGGTGCTTTGGCAATACAGCAATGGTTCTGCACCAAATAAAAAGGGACCCGAAAGCAGTGCTGTATGGGGTCGTGGCCATTAGCTACTGCTACCAGCATCAGTAGTTGATATTAGCTGATCTGAACACTCCTGTAAATCTTGCCAAATTAAAATGAGCACCTCTGACCTGTCACAACTAGTAACTGGCATCATAACCTATAATTTAATTCTCTTTTTGATTGGTTACGTCACATGTGAACAAGCTCTGTTGTGTCCTTTTTAGACACTCTGGGTTGAGAGTCAAATTATGCTTCACTGTTGCACTGGAGACTCTCTCTTCCGTTGTGGAGGTTTTCTTTATGCTGCGTCATGGCTCAAAAAGTTATTAGCTTGGCGCCTCGGCCATGTTTGCATCTGTTTAATTTTATGTGGCAGCCCACCTGATGGCTGGGAGATCTTCGATTTATAGGCCAATGGTGTTAGTGAATATTCATGTCTCATACACATATCTACCCTTTGACTTTTTTGCGATTTATTGTGTACAGCGTTAATTTACAGTGGATGTAAAAAGGTGATCAACAGGAAAAGACCATTTGATGTCAAAGTCAAAACAAACATCTACAGTTAATTCTTAAAAGCTCAAGGGAGGTGAATACTTCATAGACACCGCCGTAGTATTTCATCCAGAAACCTCCATGTCAAAAGCCTACCCCAGTTTGTCTTTATATGCCAAAATGGCAGTAATGCACAGGTGTTGACTAGTTAAATGCAAAAAGTTAATGAGGTGATTGTGAGATAAATATGCTAAACAGACAAATTAGCATCTGGGGATGGGACAATGACATGTCGTAATGACTGTAATCACTTGTGGACGTTGGTATTTTGATACAATGCAGCAGAAGCTGTACGTTTTTCTTGGTGAAGCATCGGGCTAGCAACGTTTAAAAAGCAGATTACTTACTTTCTGTAAACCTCGGATTTAGGTTCGGTGGAGGATTATGGGACATCTGTTCAGTATTCATCTGATACACATACAGTATGATTGGAGCTTCAAACAACAACTTCAGGTTTTTAATGGACAATTTTTAAACCCCATATTATAATTGGAATTTGCTTTGCTTTGCTGCAGTATGTGGGTTAATAAGAGAACTGATTGTATTTCATGGTGGCTGTTTATTAAGGCACGGTTAGCTATCCTAATGGCAGGTGTACAAGACAATATTTATAACTAAGGAGCCCACTACCTTGTGTCTAACTTTAAAAAAAAAACAAAAAACAAAAAAAAAAAACGAACAAAAACGCAATCACAAAACTACTGGTCTATGTGTCATTTTGCTAACTAATGTCAGCCACACATGGAGCAGTATAGCAAGTCTTGAAGTTACAACAACAAAAATCTTTGAATCTTTTTTTCTTAAAATATAAGAAAACCAGGTCTGAACCTTTTTTAAGAGCAACTTAGATGGCGAAGCTGGAGTCATTCTATATTTTTCTTACTGTCAACAACGGCCAACAATGTGTTATTTCTTAATACCTTTCTGACTTCCCTACCCTGTCGGTGGCACTCAGCCCCAAGCCCATTGCTTTCTATTGAAGAAAGCAATGGGCTTGAAGTATATAGTTTAATTTTTAGAAAAAGCTCAGTAATTTCCTCAAATAGTAGGACACTGTAGATTCTAGTAAACAAAACTCAAACAGGAGGAAATAGTGCATTTGTTGGGGACTATTTTTAGCTGTGGATTGATACACATTTGGTGCTCTAGTGAGTATTTGGGGCAGCAGGATGGTGTATGAGGGATTGAGTCAAAATAAACTACAGTGTGTGTGTGTGTGTGTGTGTGTGTGTGTGTGTCACTCAGTGCAACATTGTGGCTCTCTGATGTGTTTTTAATAGCTTTTGGACAACAATGGAGCTCTATGGCACAGAGGAAGAAGATCTATCAGACTTTAGATACATACGCACGCACACACACGCACACAATACTTGTTAGGATCAATTCATTGCTGGTTTTGGTATTCTAATGGGATTTGTTGACAGAAAGAGAACTATAGAATATCACCAGCCTTATCCTTTAATGCAAGGTGTTCTAAGAAGAGGATGTAATATTTGATATCATGAAGCTTTTGGATTTAAATGGAAGAAACCAGCTGGGAAATTCTGTTGCCACATTTGCTTCAAACCATCATTATGATTGTTGTGATAAACGGTTTCCTGTGGTGGGTGCGTATTGTGTATTTGAGTGTGGTGTGTTGCGATGGCATGTAGGCCTAACATTTCATTGCTTTTTGACTTCAGTTTATGTTGCCAATGACTTTAAGCCGGTCAACTGTTGCATTCACGCTGACACTCCTTAGAGATCCATAACTGTTTTATGAAGCAATGTAATTAAGAAACATTTCAACTTAAAACACAATTTATGAAACACAACTAATGACTAGTGACTTGCAGTATCTGTGGGTAACATGGCTGGTGATCAAGAGCTGTACCAGAGTTTGTCTTCTTTGTTTGTTTGTTTTTTTTTATGCCTCTTTTTGCCTGTCCTACATCCTATTGCTGTTGCTCACACCTCCTTGTGTCAGTGAAGCAGCTGCTGTGCCTTTCTGCTTCCTCGTATACAGCAGTGCGTCTGTTTCAAACCTACCTGTCAGTTGAAAACCATTCAGTCCTCAGCAGCAGTGTCTTGGCTAAATGATAAAGGCCTACAGTGAATGTAAGTGCACTTCACTGGTACTGTGCGAATGTGTTTACTCACAAAAATATTTCTTAAACACTGAAGTATGATTTTAGATTTGTGTCACTTAATAATAACTAGATACTAAAGATAAGCTCATTAAGGAGCAATCACTCTTGCCCCTCAAGCAAGCATACAATCACATGTCGGCATGCTCTGCGAGGACAGCTTTCCGTTGTTCCCAATGTGAATGTACCTGCGCTGAATGTCTCTGCGTGTGTTTGAGTTTATACAATTACTAGTGGTGTAAGGGATCAGCTTTTCTGTGCACTTGTCTGTTTGGTGCAGTTTTAGTGCTTTGAGATGCACATCGTTTGCCTCGTTGTGAATTGATGGCATACACTACTTTGTAGAACAAATTAGAAGAGATGAGTTATGTTTTTATATAAATATAAATGTGATTTATATCGGTGTTCACTGTGATCATGTCATAGTTCCAGATTTACACATGAGGGTTTTCTTTCCAAACTGGAAAGTCGACACTTTGGGGAAAAGAATTGACATTTTCTAAGACAAAATTATGTTTTGGAATATTGGGCATTTAAAATGATGTCTGGAATGGAATATCTCGCATTTTAGAGTAAGACAGAAAATCAGCTAAAACATAGTTCTTTATCATAGATTTGAAAACTTTCAAGTTGGACTAAAATAATGCTGGGAATGAAATTCTACCTTTCATAAATACTCAATCTTAAATACTGCCATTTTAAAACCAGTAAAACAAACTGTGGTCCCCTTGCTCTCTTGTTGTAGTGCAGCTGTGAAAAATGTGTTAATCTATTAATTTGTTGCATTTGACAACATAGTTTGAAATCAGACGATGGGATCTTTACAGGGAAGAAGCAAGTGAATACATTATGTCTCCACTTTAACATTATTGTCAGTTATTTATTCTCTCTCTGTTAAAATGATTCTAGGTATACAAAAAGATGAAGTTGAACGAACATGAATAATTTGTGGAAATTGAGTAAAGTGTTATTAACAAGTATAGCTGTCACTGAATCTCATTTCAGCCTTAACTTAAACAGACAACTAAATCATATATTTCAGTCCCGACAATTTCAGAAGCAAAAGACTTTTAAGTGTCTGTCATGGCGGCTCTACATTGTGCCAAACATGACTTGGAAAGTGTCAGTGACAGTTTTGTAACATCCTTAATGTGATCAAAGGAATTCAAAAGGCGTAAAACGTATTGTCCAATAACATTTCTCTCTTGATAATACAGTAGGTGATACCTCAGACCGTTATTGGTATCTTGTTTATTTAATTATCTTGTCAATCAAAAGTACATTCACTTATGGAGCACATAGGATGATCAAAAAACCATCAAATATCCTACCGACAGACGTCAGTCTAACTCATTTATCAGAGAGATTTCTCCCTTCTTTTTTGAGCTTACTTCTCTAGTTTCCCAAGCTTTTTAGCATTCGAATCAAAGCACACTAAGAAAAATCCATCATCTGCTTCACTCACTCAGTGATCACTGTAAACGGCCACTCGGCAAATGCTGTGCAGCTGCCAAAAACTTTAGTTGCTTTTTTTATTTTATTTTTTTTAAAGCAAAAGCTAAAGTTCAACTCACTGAAAAAGAGTTGCTCAGTTAAACCAAATTACTTTTTAGAAATGAATGTTTTAGCAGATCATTTTTTTGCCCAGCATAATGTGCTTCTGTACCTTCTTTAGGAAGTTTATTCCAGTGTTGAATCAGCATGTCATAAACACGGTCTCATGTTCCAAGACCATACGTCTTGCATTAAGGTAAACTGTAATACAGTACCACAGTATGACACATCATTCACAGAAATGGCTTATAATGACAGACAACATTGCACTATGAAACTCTTAAAAAAAAAACAACAAAAAAAAAAACAACAAAGCTGGTCATTGTTGAAACATTATGGCAACAAGTGTTAGTATAATTTTGATTTAGAGACAGCTGTGAAAATATTCTCACATTGGTTGTTTGTATTCCTCTTCCTTAACAAGTAATGAATGAACAAGGGTCATTAAATAGGACCTTCCAGTGTTGATCTGGGAATATGGAGGTAAAGATCATATTAAATGTTACTATTGTCTATAAGTGCTTTAACATCTGGTAACCTTATCAGTTTACTTTATTCTGCTTCTGCCTAGAGTGACTTCAAAATCCGTAATCTCCTGCTAGCTGGTCCTTATTGTGCAGAACTAGTAGTCCTTTAACCTTTGCTAATATACTGTACCAGGCATTTAGGTGAAAGAAGTGAAAATATACCATGTCTGAGGGATAGTTTCTTTTATTTATATTTTCTGGTGAGGCTCTAGTGTGGAAGAGTATTTTATCCTCAGGTTTAAGTATTATTGTGTCAAAAGTGATTGCTTTGATGTTTTTATATTTCACATTTTTATCTGATGTCATTGTAAATGGGCAAACTGTGCAATTTTTGGCACCATTGTTGTTGCAATAAAACAAAGAAAAAGAATTGCTGTTTATTATTATTATTATTATTATTATTATTATTATTATAGAATTGTTATGGGTATGAAATGAATATGCTTTAAAGGTCCATCACACCCACAGGTGTCTTCATTTATTCAGGCTGATTAAACCTCTGCTCAGGCTGAAGGTAGGTGCTGGGAATTACGTGAGTTCGTCAAACTGTATGTACCAATAATAATAATAATAATAATAATAATAATAATAATAATAATAATAATAGTGCAAGTTGTCCTGCCTTAACAGGTGCAACAAAACTAACAGTGAGCAAGATGTCAGTCAAACATGCCCACACAGTCCAGACAAGAGGTCCAATTGGGAACGATAAATGGGATAAGTGGCCTGAAAATATCTATAAGATAGATAGATAGATAGATAGATAGATAGATATAGATATCTCTCGATATATAGATCTCTATCTATAGATATATAGATATATATCTATATATATCTATCTATATCTATCTCTATCTGTGTATATATATATATATATAGATATAGATATAGATATATAGATATATATAGATATAGATATAGATATATAGATAGATATATAGATAGATATCTATAGATATATAGTATATATATCTATCTATATATATATATATATAGATATATATTATATAAAGTACTTTTTGTTATTTAATTCTAACTTTCAAGATGCACTAAGTATTAACACTGCATAAATTAATCTAGAAGCGTCGGAACTAGTCCAGGACACGAGCTCGAGCTAACTACCGACCACCCGTCCCGCGCCAAAAAGCCGAGAGCTAAAACTGAACAACTGTGAAGGACTCAAACATTTAGTATGGGAGAGAGAGCCTTTTTCATACCAAACCAGAGCTGAAAGGTAAGTGAATACTGGACGTAGGCTTATGTTCAACAGGTGACCAGACAGAAAGGGAATGACATATGTAGGCTAGCTAAATAATGCCAGGCAGCCACTTGCTAGCAGATTATTAGCTATACCAGTTTGAGAAGCTGTCTTCCTGTCCTCTGGTGGTCAAACATTGTTTACTGCAGCTGAGAGGTCGCTAAATGCCAGTTTAGACGGTTGTAGTACTCGAGGCTACAGAAATATTTAATGTTAGCTTACAGGTTGTTTAATTGACACCGTATAATGTTAGCACATCTGCGGACCCTCCACCACGGCCACCGCCCCAGCTAACCTAGCTAGTCCACTTTCAAGCAGCACTTCACTGCTGTTTATCATCATTTGTTCTTCAACTCCGTTTGCTGTACATCTCTGCTGAGCGGCCACCGGGGGGCACCGTGTCCCTGCCTGCCAACACCTGACTGACCGTCTCTACAGTCTGCGGCAACCGAAAGTGAGACGTTGCAACACCGAGTGAATGTATTTGGGCACTTTGCTCGTGTTTGCTCTATTGTGTGAATGCATGTGCTTCGTTTCACTATGGTGGACAGTGCTGAAAAGGAATCCCAGATCCCCTAATTTGGCGTAGGCCTAATTGGCATAAAGCTAATATAGCCTAGGCCTTAATTAGAATCATTAATGTCGTATACGCCGTGTTGCCTACAGACATAGATCATTCACCTGCGTATGTCTACTGGGGAAAGATGTGGCGCACCCACTGGTGGAAGAGGTATTCGGATCCTTTAGAGTAAAAGTTTCGATACCACAACATAAAAATACTCAATTGCAGGTAAAAATCCCGCATTCAAAATTTTACTCCAGTAAACAAAGTAGACTATCACCAAAGTAGTCATTATGCAGAATGAACCCTTTCGGAATGATATATATTAATATGTAGGCTAAATTAGATCATTTGATTATTATACTTGATGCATTATTGCATAAGCAAATGTTGTAGATGGTCGAGATGGAGCTATATAATTAAATATCTAGCCATGCATCATATTGATCATATGTTTTGGATATAAAATGTTAATCTGCAAAGCAGTAGGCCTAACTATAGCTCTTAGTTTAATGTAGTACAAAGTACACTCTTTACCTCTGAAAGGGAGTAGATTAGAAGAATAAAGGAGAATAGAATGGGGGGGGGACTGAATTGAAGTACAAGTAGGCCTACCTCCAAATTGCACTTAAGTGTAGGACTTGAGTAAATGCACTCATTGGATGTATCTGTGCAGTATAATTGTTCCACAGGTTGACTACATTCAGTCCTCCCTCTCTCTCCGGGACTTGTCTTGAGTCACCGCCCACTCCCGCTTTCCCACATTAATATGCAGTGTATGTTAGGCTAGTAACAGCAAAAACTACATCTCAGGCACTACAGTCCTCTGAATAAATCCCTCCGTGCCCCCCCAGCAAGGAGAGCCACTTGCACTGCAAATAACCTAACATTACGCCATCCACCGGTAGGCTACGTTTTATATTTTTATTTTTTTGGACTGACAGCGGTTGCATGCTCTGCCCAGTCAGATTTTGTGCATCTGCCGGGACTGGTGGGAGGACGTCGGCACTGACTGCTGCAGCACATTGCGATGCAGAGAGGGAGAATTAAGGATGCGATGCCTGTATGAGCTGTTGCACGCCTGAAGACCGCAGCAGCAGCAGCAGCAGCAGCCTGACTGTGCGGACAGAGTGCAGGGAGGTGCTGCTGCTGGAGTTTATGCGCACACCTCTGGAAGCTGCCACCGAAGAGGGCCGAGGTGTCTCTGCAGAGAGGGATACCGTCTCGATACGTGACTCCGAGTCCAAAGCTGCCCTGGCTCGGGATCTGAGAGGGAGGGGGGGGGGGGGCTATAGCGCGGCACCCCGCCCGTCTCTCCTCATTTGGACTGCAGGGATAACGACCTAAGCCGCGATATCCCCGCGCAGAAAGCACTGAGCAGGTGCTGGTGGCAGCGCTGTCATCATCCGTACGCCGGTTTCTTCCAGCCCGCACCTCTGCGCCAAAGGTAAGCTCTGCCACCCAGTGAGCCGTCAGTAATGGAGGGACCGTGTAGGTGTTAATGGCTTCCAGCAGTGATGATGATGATGATGATACTCAGCCGAATCTTTCATTAAACAACCGCAGCGTTGTCTTATGCGTGTCGTGTTGTGCTTCTGTTGTGGTTTTTGGAGGCTGCTGAAGGGGATAATTGATCGATTTCGGTTTCATGAATGCGTCTTGTGAAAGAGATGCACAAAAAGAAAATGACGTAGGGAATTCCCACAGTAATCCAATAGCGAGCGGTGACACCTGCACATTCTGCCAGTGCGGTCTCTATATGGCCTGCTCAGTCATGTGCGCAAAGCGGCCGTGCGCGGCTTTCGGCAGTGCAAAGATTGATTTGCAATGATTAAAGTTGGAGACAAACTGTTATGTAACGTGATTTTGCCATAAGCGGGGGTTACCTTTACGTCTCTTTTGCTCTGAGATGTTGAGATGCCCATAGTCCAGAAAGTGGCCTGTTTACATTCATATGAACGGTTATGACGACTTGTAAGCCCATTGGCATTTATCTATAGCCTAATAAAATAATGTTGAGGTCATAATTGAGATCAGCTATAATCCAATCATGTGGGCCTGCAGTGTATTTGCTAAATTCCCCTCTGAGAACTTCCAGTGCATACATTGCTTATACTTTTTTTCCCAACTGTGCTTTTAAAATAGGGTTTGGCTGAAATCTGCAAAACTGCAAACATGCACAGCTTTCTCAAAAATCTGATACATTAAGCAAATCTGTTATCTGAGATGGCCTAGAACAAGCAGAAATACAGTTTTGTTAGATGTTTGTCCCTGCAGATCATCAAAAAAAAAAATCCTCACTTGACAGAATTTGACAAGGGGAAAACCTGTGAATATTTGGTTCTGACAGCTCTATAGCTTGTGCTCAGAACCTATAATGGCAGTTGCAGATGTGTCTGATAACTGATGAGTAAGTAAATGTGAAACCTTTGAATAGATATAAAGGAATAGAGGCTGAGAGAAAATTCAGGAAATCCAAAATGCCCTCCTGCACACAGGGTCCCTAATTACTTGCTACCCCTAAATTAACATCAGTGGGTAAGAAGATGGGCGGGTTATCATCTGTCCAGGGTGTACCCCGCCTCTCGCCCAATGTCAGCTGGGATCGGCGACCCTCTAAAGGATAAGCAGGTGTAGATGATGGATGGATGGTAAGAAGATGTAGAAATCCTCTTTGCCCCACATTTAATATATTAAAAATGCATAGTCTATGCTCTAAACATGCAGAAAAAGAGCTGGCTGTACACCTGAACAGACCTTCCATTACACACAACTATATCTGCCTTTGTGCTGCACACTCATATTTTAAAGCAGGTTCACACATTCTAATGACAACAGCAACTATCCTTTACCCTGTTTCACTAACGTATCATACCACAGTACCCATACTAAAGTGATCAAAGTGGAAGATTAAAGCAGTGTGAAGGGTCGTCCATCATAAGCTCTCCTAATGTGAAGACCAACTGTCCTCTAGTGCAGTGATTCCCAACCAGGGGTACTTCTGCAGTTACCAGGGGGCACGTTGGACAAAAAAAGGTTGGGAACCACTGCTTTAGTTGACCTGAGGTTGACTTTAGAAGAAGAGATGGTTGATGTGTTGAGGAATGAACATATCACAATAGTTTGTTCATACCTCTACAGAACTCGTGGGGAACTCATGTTACCTGATTTGACCTCTTCTTGAGCACGTTTGGGTGTGTACAAACTGCTCTTGAGTGACATCTTGACTCCCTCGCTAGTTTTGTTACACCTGTCAGAGCAGGACAACTTACCTTGTTATAATTCTCATTAGTACAGAGTTTGGCGACATCATGCTATTTCCAGAATAGATCCACCCAACATACTACCTGACTAGAGGTCTAATCAGCCAGAGGTATTGAAAACACCTGATCGAGTGTGCAGGACATTTAAATAGGCCTTTTCACAGCAGACATTTTGACTTGTCATAGCAAGTTCTATTCAAGTGTCCCAGTAAGTCGTGACAGTGTGACAGTGAGCCAGCAGGAACAATACCAGGACCCTGAAACTGAAGCAGCCAAATGGAATTCAGCCGTCATTCATTGTATTATTTACACCTGTGCCATGTTTAAAATGTCTCCAGGAAAAAGCCCTGTTGTTAATGTTGTCGCAAAGGTTTGTGTTGATCCATCCTGCAGTCCAACATCAACTCAGTCATTTTGACATATACAAATATTTGCTTAGTTCAATGAGGAATCCTACTACATACAAATTGATGTAATTATCACAAGAGATCTTGAAACTAAATCTATTCCTATATTTGATCTTAGGTTAAAATTCGATTGCCAATATGCAAAATGGGCTGGGTATTTGACCTCAATACTTTATTGATAAATTCATCTGTAGCAGCAGTTATTGAAAACTGTCAAGTATCAAAAGCTGGCATTGAATGTCAGATACGTAATATTGTTCACTTTACGATAATATATTATTATATAATTATATTTCCCAAAATAAGGTATCGAAAACACTTATTTTGCTATTAATACTGAAACAAAGGTATTGTATCGGCACTATAGTATCAAAAACATTTCAAACGATACCCAGCCCTTTATGCACCCTTAATTAATCAGCATTCAATTTGTTTTTGGGGACAGTTGTGGAGTGTGAGTGAAGGCACTGCTTGTGCTTTGTAGAATGTAATGGTTTGGTGTAGTGACGTGGTGAGAAAGAGATAAATAATCAAATCAAAAATGCATCCTTACTAAGTCAGGTGACTTGGTAAGGCTTCACTGACTTTACCATCTGTAAAGCCTTTGTTAGAAATTGAATGAGCCAATGAGTCAGGACTTAAAATGGAAGAGCGACATAGAGGTCGCGTCACCCTGCAGTGATGTCACTGTCTGCTTCATGTATAGGTTATTATTTGTCCATCATTGACCCTTTACCATCCAGTTTTTCCCTTTTGTTTCCCCGTAAGTAGTTATATTTGTAGTTGTATGTTCTAAATGTTTTTTACAGCTGTACAATTCCATCAAATGGAAATATTCTAGATATTTTGTACATAATTTGATACACATTTCCCCAAAATTCAGCCTGTGATATTTGAATTGTGCAATATGCACTTGCGGTATAACCTCAATTTGTAACGACTGACCACACAGTCATTGCTCTAGATATGACTGGAAGAAAAGAGAAAGAATAGTCTGTTCAGCAGCTCAAATGTCTCAGATCTGTCTGTATACTTTGTATACAGTATTTATGCCTTTCACAACCCACATTCCCATTTATAGAAAGGCCAGCGTTCTAAACTCGGAGAGGGCGATATCAATCAGTCTTCTGGCGTAAATGCCATTTTCGACTCGCCGAGGCCTGTCATGGAGGGAAACCTCCTGAGGAGTGACTCATCCCAGACATGCACTCCCAAGGCGATGTGTTTAGAGAAATACCCAGAGCAGGACAGGGCTGCACTCTTCCTGGAAGGTGGCAACACTCTGACACCAACCCTGTAGCCTGTGTTCTCTCAGAATGACTCACAAAGCTGTAGCTCCAGTGAGGCCTCGCTGCAGTGAGTGGTGGACCGCTCGGTCTTCATCCACCTTTAGGGTCCTTGCTGGAGCTCAGTGAGGAGTTTGAGCACAGAATGTATTTTCATCTTCTGAGTCAGAAATACTGTTTGTATAAGCATGGACAAAAATGTGTGTGCATGTTTTTGTCGAGCGGCGGTGCCTGTGTGTATGTGTGTGTGTGTGTGTGTGTGTGTGTGTGAGAGAGAGAGCCAGCTCCCCAAGGTGCCCGTTCTGTCAGGCTGTAAAGTGCAGCAGTCACCTCCACAGGGTCGCAGAGGGGTCCCTATGCTGACACCAACACACACACACACACACACACACACACACACACACACACACACACAGCCAGAGAGGAACAGAGAGAAAGTGAGGGTGGAGAAGGAATCCCTTTACTGACATCACAGCACCTACAGCTCACAACACATATCCAGTTGGCAAAAACACAGGGGTTGGAACAAATTACTATTTTCATTAATGATTAGTCGCTTGATTATTTTCTTTCATTTCAATTTCTGAAATGTCAGAAATTATGCCCATCACAATTCCCCCAAGTTGATGTACATGCATATAAATAGCCTTTTTTGTCAAAGTAACCCAGAAATATTCATACCGAACATTATAAAACACAGAAAAGCAGCAAATCCAGCAAAGGTTTGCTTTTTTGCTTAATAAAATTACTTAAATCAGTGCATCCTAACCTTTTTGGGTTGTAAACCCTTAAAACAAAGCAATCAGTGTTTTTCTTGTCAACAAATCCCATGAAATAACCAAAAGCAACAATGCAACTCAATACTTTCTAACTTTCCTTACTGAAGACGTAAATCTTTAAAAAAGGGTATGAATATGAATATATACTTTCTTTTACTGTAGTTTTAGCAAACTTTACTCAAACAGAAATAGTGCATTTGTTTTACTATTTACAGCTGGGGATTAATACACAATTGGTGCTCTAGTGAGTATTTCCTGCAGCAGAATGGTGCGCTATGCCCATGTTCACTGTAATAAAGGAACATGTCACCCAGGGAAACGCTGTGGCTCATTGGTGTGTTTTTAATCGTTATCCTTTAAATGGTTAAGTCAGCTCTAGATCAATTGACTTATCATCAGAAGTAAAAGACACATTGGAGCACAAACATGCACACGCACTTGCAGTAGTCAATGAAAATAATTTGCCACTGCATTTAATGCTGGACATGCATATGATACTGTACAGTAGTGACAAAACAATATTTTCAACATACATAACTGTGTGTGTGTGCAGAGTAGGGCCGTGCAGGCGCTTGTGATTGAGGGGACTAAGCATGTCTTCTTCTTGGCATGAGGTGTGTAAGGGGAGGTGTACAGCCATATTGCTACGATGGTGTCTGCCAGTCATGACTCTCACATGGGATGCTAGACAAGACAGACCATTTCAGCCTCCGCATTCATAAAACACAGACCTATCACAAAGAATGGCATCATTGTAACTCCCAAATAATACCTAGAAATGCCCTCCTGTTCTAGAACTGTTCTCTGAAATGCTTTTTGACAAGATATAAGAAAACAGCAATCCAGCACATTCTGCCATGCTCTATCAGATCCTCTGCTGCAGATGTGTTTCTTTTTAGTATTCAGTGCACAGTGGTGCAGAGTACAAAGTACTTGGTGCCTAATAATAACAAAGCAGTACTCAAATGACTGTCTTTGCAAGACAGGTGTCAAGTTTAACATCATCCCAGAGAATGGTTAGAATTAGAAACACAATTTCATTTTTGGGTACTCATATAACACCTTGTTTATCTGTGTCCATTTCCTGAGAATCAATCACTAATCCTACACTAGGTCAAAGCTGTGCAGAGCAGTCGAATTGGGATTATAATGGGAAATGGCCGTCTTTTAGTAGAAAACGCACTGGAGTGAGGAGTCCAGATTGTTCAATGCCCTCTCCTAAGGTCATGTTTTGGTCTGAGCTGCTTGGAGCTGGTAGACCGACTCCTCATACCCTCTGTTTTGAGTGGGACTGCTGCAGCCACGGCATCTCCCACTCCACTTCAGGGTTAGACAATGCTTGGCAAACATGGGGGGGAGGGGACTTGGACCACAGGAACACTTACATAACAACTCAGCAGTTACATATACACTTATTTCTGTTTCTTCTTCAACTCAGTAAGCTTCTGCTTGTTTATGGAAATGGGCCCTCCCTGCTGGTGCTACATGATTGTGTATGAGGCCATGAGCACACGTGAGCAGGATTTACGTATTCCTGCATCTGTGATTAAGGTTTTATTCTGTCATAAATCCCTGTATGTGGTGTGTGTGTGTGTGTGTGTGTGTGTGTGTGATAGAGCCGCACTGGTAATCTTGTCGAGTCAGGGACGTCCAGGCTTTCCCCATGTCAAATGCAGCAGATCTTATTTCAGTATATGGCCTGGGTTATCAGGAAAAACACAGCCAATCCACATACATCAGCGCAAAGGCCAGTTCATCATTACTGTTTAGTCAGTTCAAAATGCAAAGTGAATTGATTCCGAAGCTCAGGAGCAGTATATACAGTTAATTAGACAATCTTTGCATGGTAAAGAATTTCCACAGTCAAACTCACACACAATCTACCTGTTGGCTCTCTACATGGAAAATAATTACAAATCAGACTGTAAAGAAAGAAAGGGCAGAGGTAAAGATTGAAAATGGATGATATAACTGACTAGAGAAGACATCCACAACAGCAGCTGCTTGTGGTTTTTACCTACTGTGAAGCATTTACGCCAGCCTCAATTTTGTTATTTTTGTCACTTTGATAGATGACACAGAGAAAGTAGTTAGTGGGTGCAGGGGAGGGAACCATATTGACAAAGAAAAGAACAGAAATGACTATCACAGTATACATTAAAGCAGGGGTTTTCAAACTGTGAGGTGTTCCTCCACAGGTGGCGTCAAAAATGGCACTCCTTCTTGGAGTCATAACACACATATTTTTAGATTCAGTGTGACTACAAGGATATCATTATCTCAAATAAAGATAAATCAGTTTAGAAATTATAGAAGAAAGATGCTCCTTATAACTGCAGAACTTGCCTGAGAATCATCACATTTTTAAGTTTTTTCAGTATCAAAGTAATCCAGTAATAGTTGTCTGTACATCCATTGGTACACTGCAAACAGGAACTGCTAATAGCTAATTCAGGATACTTTTAATGGTGCCAATTTGCAGAAATGTAAACAAATAAAAAGAAAATGGGGCTCAAGTTGAAGAAATGTCCCCACAGACAGGCCACAGTTCTTTTAACATTTCAGTTTTCGTACGGAATAAACAAAAGAGGTATACAGTATGAGCTTTAGAAGCTGCTGGTGCTAGCTTCATAATTACCATACTGACGTGACAGTGGTATTGATCTTGTCATCTAACTGTCGGCAAGAAAGCGAATTAGCATATTACCCAAAATGTCAAACTTCCTCTAATATCAAAATTTAAGAGGGAGCATAAACTGTCAGTGACTGTTCTGTCATTTGAACTGGAGTGATGTCTAGCTTTTGGGGTTTCAGTTTTGCTTATTTGAAGGCTATTAACTTTACAATCCAAATGTCTTTATTAAATACATGGTGCATGCCACACACTGAGGCCTGCAGAGGAAGCACTGGTTTCAAAGCATCACTGAACAGCTCTGCTTTTGAGACGTATACGCACTTAAAATGCCAAAGATATCAGGGCTTAGCAGAGACTGCAGTCTCCATGGTTTTCCAGTGACTGCACCAGGCACATATTAGCTGAGTATTACCAAACCTATTCTCTGTCAGAAAAAAAAACCTCTGCTTCTCAGCCCGTCTAAAAACCAGCTGCCTTTGGCTAGAAACAAAATGGTTGAGACACTGACAGCACTCCCCAGACAGTCCCCAAACTGGCATTTGCTGATTGAAGAGCTTCCTGGGAGGCAGATACAGCTGCCTGTCTCCTTTCTCTGTTTTTACTAAGGCAGCCTATACTGACAGAAACCATAGAAACCCAGTCACAGAGATGTGTGTGTTTGTTTCTGTGTGTGAGGGCTGTTACTATTGTTGAAAGGTTTCTTATTCCAAAAGTCATGTAGATACTGTGGATTTCGAATTAGATCATTTCAGTCTACTCTTCTCCACAGTGGGAAGGTCTGTTTGCACCACCAAGAAGAACATGTACATTCTCATTAAGTGTTTCATTAATCATTCAAAGAAGTAAATAGTGCATTGTGCTTTTTCCTTTGTTCTGACACTAGTAAGCAATAAACTAATAAAGAAATAACTCAAAATAAAATACAAGGCATTGTGCACAGTTGAAGCCCTCCTCACATCCATTCCCTCTTTCATTAGAAGGCCTGTCATAAAAGAAAGGATGAAGTGTAATGGTTGTGCTGGGTTATTTGTGTTGGTAACAGGTTCTTTGACAGCAAACAATCCCCCTGGTGACTAACGCTTGTTCTGTCATTTGTTGATTGCAACACATGGCATGCAATCATTGCTTTTGTTGTGTGGGAGCAATTCTGTAGCTTACTGTTTTCCCTCTGTCTCCTCTTTCCCCGTCTTTAGGTTCCCATTGCCTTTGGATAACATGAAATCAGAGAGGCAAAGACTGTGACTGTTGTCAGATGTCTTCTACTTCGACAGTTCAGTTATCATGCAAGGACCAAAAGGCCCGATAATGGGAGCCTCTGTGGAAAGGAATCAACACATAATTTCTAAGGCTCACATATGTTTCCAGTCATGGCGACCTCTCCAAACCAAGTCTCATTGTTCAAATATGAGGATTCAAGTTGAGTCAATGGGGATAAATGCGTAAAATGTGTCATCACTTCGACGGCCAGCCCAATCAATAAGAAGCTCATACTGATCGTGCAACATGCGTCCTTCCCTTGCCACGGCAGTCCTACCGCCCAGGACCCGTTCCCACAATCCACCCAACCTTGCAGTAGGGGGCCGTGAACACTTGTCAGCTCCGCGAAGGCGCAGCCCCCACCTGCGGCACACGCTCAGCCCTGAGAACCTGCGAACCCTGGCGGAGAGGGGCGGGGCTGCCGTCGATACCGTCTCTGTTGTCAGCAGTCCCATCGGGCTTCCGCGGGCTAACAGTGACACAGATCTGGTGACCTCCCAGAGCCGGTCCTCGCTAACGGCGTCCACTTTGGAGTACACGCTGAACCGCGGCCAGAACCTCGTCATATCTTGGGATATCAAGGAGGAAGTGGATGCTACCGACTGGATCGGGCTGTACCACATTGGTGAGATGATGATTTTTACATATGCAGTTGCTAGTAGAGCTGCTTTTAAGTCTTCTGGTTAAAAGGTTAAGATCAGATCTCAAGTCATTCAAGAAAAGTCAGAGCCAAGTCTCAAGTCCTTGGGGACAAGTCAAGATGAAATTTTTTAGGTCTGAATGCTGACCATTAAAATGACACAGCATCCTAATAATATGCAAGGTATGCAGCTATGCAAGGCCTGCTTCTTGCTGTCCTATTCATTTTTTAATGTTCTGGGATTTTTATAGGTCAGAACTTGGATCAGACTTTGCATGTCACACTGTGCGAGATGAGTCTAATAAATTCTTAGTCGCATTATGTGTCTGTTTGTGAAATATAAATTTTGGGTCATGTCCGATTGTAGCGTTGTAAATATGCAAACAGAAACACGTTATTAAAATGCAGCAAAACAAACAAAAGCTTCGACACAACAATCCCAACACTGGATATCACACAAAAGTCCACTTACTAGCTTCTTTCTCTTTCAACTCTATGACATGGTCTTCATTAGCGAATGGAGTTTACTCAGTTGTCATGGAGATGGTTCTGTTGACATGCCAGCGCAGTTATTATATACAGCAATCCATAGCATTTTAGGAATTCTCACCTGCCTTGGCTTGGAGTTAATCACAACAGATCAGTCTTGACCTTGAAAGTATCTAAAATATTGTATTTCTATATTATAGTATCTAAAATATTATTTTTATATTATTATAGTATTATAATATATATTTGAAGTCATAACAACTACACTGTTTGCATTGCAATAGATCCATCTCCATGACAACTAAGCAAACTTTACCCAGTTACATGGTTGAAAATGCTGGAAAAAGCCAAGTCAAGAGTTAATTTCATGCTTTTTTTTTTTAGTATGTTTTTTTATTTTTATTTAAAATTGGCACTAACTATATCTCTGGCCAGTGTATTCTGGGTCATATGCTGTGTCTCAAATCGCGTACTTCCGTTGGTTCACTTCCATGCAGTACACTGTGTACACTATGTACTGACTTGTGTAGTGCGTTAATTTCGACAGGGTAGTGCTTACCAGAAATGAAGATCGCAACATGTGACCTCTCCTTCTTCTTCTTCTTTGTAATGGCGAATTGCAACCGGGTGGAGCATTATTGCCAAAATTTTACCGCAAATGCTGTATGCCAAAATATCTGCCGGCTCGTTTGCTCACTTCAATTCAATTTGATTAAAAATGAATAAAAATGAACTTGCTTTTACTTTTAGCCATAACAATCACAACCGCAGCCGCTATTTTCATACGTTGGTGGTGCCTCCCTATCCGCTACGTAGTCAAGATGGCGACCACTGAGGGTGAGAAGTGTGCAGCGCTCCACACTCAACTTTCTGACCATTATGAGTACACCATCCGGGTACTAATAGTGCACTGCATTTTGCCATACTTGTCAGTGTGAACGCACTTATGCACTCAAAATAGTAAGTGTAAGTATGGAAGTACGCGATTTGAGACACAGCACTAGACTTTTTTTCATAGCAGACATTTTGACTTGTCATAGCAGTACAAGCACAGGTGTTAATAATAACATTAACAATGGCTCCGTTCTATTTAAGAGTACCAGTAAGCCATGACAGTGAGCCAGCATGCACAATACCAGGACCCTGAAACTGAAGCAGCTAAATGGAATTCAGCCATTAGGAATTTCATTATTTACACCTGTGCTTTTCCTACTGTGACAGGTCAAAATGTCCGCTGTGAAAAGTGCCTACTTCATGCTGCATTCCGATTGGTTGGTTTGTAGACGTGGGTCGTAGCAGGAAGCAGCATTGTGAGAATTTGATCCTGAAATTTTCGACACTGTCTATGGTCGCCAAAACTCTAAATCAGCAAGTGTCCCACAGTGTGATCTTGACCATGTTCTCTCGTGATTGTCAACGTTTGTCAGCATATCGGGGTCAACTTACAGAGCAGTCAAGCCCAAGTTAAGTCTCAAGTGCTCACTTTTGTGACTGAAGTCTGACTCGAGTCCAAGTCTCAAGTCTACAAGTCTGATTGCTAGTAACTCATATATTGTAATGGGGATGGTTGCTTTTTTAAGTTTTTGCACAGACGTGATCAGAATCAGCAGAATAAAAAGAAACAAAAGACACAATTTGAATGATTCTCAGTCTGCCTCTATACTGTTATTTGTACTTTTCTCCAAAATCTTATTGTTGAACTATTTTGGAAACTTGTAGGCATCCAGGACCCGAGCTAAGTTGACCCTACCTGTCCTCAAAGCTTTTCAGCTGATCCAGGTGTTTTGTTATTGGGAGCTGAGAATAGCCAGGTAGAGTCTTCAAACTCCAAGTCGATACTGCAACAGGAGCTGTTGAGACTTTACGCAGGACTGGAGGCTGACTCAACATGTAACAGCTCTGCCTCGGTATACAATAACATACACACCATCACAAAGTATGCACGTCTCTGAGGCGAGTGGGGTGGTCTCCAGTAATGTATGCTAATCCTGCTTAGAGACAGGAATTTGACAGGGGGGAAACACATTGACCTGTGTGCTGAAGAAGGCTATCAGGCTCAAACTGTCAGGCAGATCTGTCCATCGAGGTGAAAAGTAATACAGGAGCGGTAGTGTACAACCAGCACATTTGTTATTAAGAATCTATGAATTCTACGCTGTTTTGGTCCCATAATAAAGAGCTGATTAGACATACCATACAGTTATGTTCCAAGACTGGATTTGTAGTTATTTGTGTTACAAATGTCAATGCAAATGAATGAGATTGTCTTACTTCCTAAAGAGGTACTCCACACATAAACATGTTTTTTGAGCTGTAAACTAACTGATATGACTGTACTGTGATGAAACACATCACTGCTGGTGTTAATATTGACATTTCTTACCAAATGTATAAAAATCAGCATATCATGGGTTGAAAATGGCTCAACACGCCATCTACTGTTTTAAATCAGCCCTGAACCTGCGAGGCCAATGCTGACATAGAGTCAGCCGGTTGGGACCTGTCTACATCATGAAATGTATATAAAAAAAGACTCTAATCAGTGTCAGTCAGTCTCCCCATGTCCCCTGACCCACACACTACGTAGCCACGAGGCCACGCCTCCTACAGTTGTTGTTCTCTTACTCATTACATTTTTTAAATATGCTGGGAGAGAAGGTTCTAGCAGAATTTGAGGGTGTTTAAAGAAGTTTTGGTTTTACTTCATCTCTAACATTGCCATTTTATTTTATCTAATAATGTTGATTAAAACCCGACCTGCTAAATGTTTTCCACTGGTTTCAAAAAACATTGAAAACAGCTCCTGGAGACATACTGCTGCCCTGACAAATATAATGATTTAAAAAAATGTAATATAATTTTTCTTAATATGTTTTTTTAACTGCAGTATCATTGTTGTTCCAGTCTGACAAAATGAACATAAAGAGATCACTGTGATTGTTGCCTTTCACTCTCCTACACGCTTGCCTTTCCTGTTACGATGGGTACATTATACAGTGCAGCAAAAAGTGAAAGTTGAGTCTTTACACCAGATAATTACTGGTATACTACAGTGACGTTGGGAGGAAAATTGCAGACTGCGAGCTGTTCAGCATGATGTATTGTGCTAGTAATGGACAATGGATTAATGAAAACAATGGGTGTCTTTGACTTCTGAGAGGTCAGACAACACCTGCAGTACAACAGATGGTAGTAGATTCTGGATACAATGCAATTATTTTATAAAAGAATGTAGTTCATGGTGGCTTTAACTTGTTTACCAAACGATTAGTTACAGTTCCAATGACCTCCAGGACTTAACCTGTCTGGATTAGTTGATTAAATTTCCCAAACGTTTCTCCTTCAGGTGAGAATGCTGCATCGGAGAAAGAGATAGTGTAAACTGCTGGTGCCAGGAGGGGGAACTTCATATCGATCATAAGGCCGCCAGGACTTCATTACCTGCTCCAGGGTCTTATACCCCAGAGGGGCTACCGCTTTCCTCGACTAAGCAGACATTCAATGATAAGCAACTTGCTCTCCCCTCCTCCACTCCCCTTCAAACACACACATATACAGCACACACTCCTCCCTCGACTCTCTCCACCAGTCAGCTGAGTTTGGTGCTTCATTAATCTGTGTGCGAAAGTGCTACGTACAGCGGAATTCCCCCTCCCTGTTTTTAACTCAGAGGAAGTTTGGTGTTTGTCCTTCTGTTTAGAGGTTGTAGGGAAGCTATTTTGGGAATGGATTTCACTGATTAAAGGCAAACGTGTGTTTTGGAAGACAGAGCCCGCAGACTAAACATACTGAAAGACGGAACAGATGCAGCTTTTCATAGCACGAGCAGGATCCAGAGCTTGAATGTTGTCGTCTTTTGTTTAATTTACCATTCTTTGGTTTGAATGCAGGGGGAATGTCAACACAGCAAGAGCGTGATTTGTCCAGAACTAACACACACTCATATCTAACTAACAGTTCCCCTCTTCTCCAGATGAAACCAATCCGTCCAACGTGTGGGACTGTAAGAACCGAGGCGTGAATGGCACCCAGAAGGGTCAGATTGTTTGGAGGCTGGAGCCCGGGCCCTACTTTATGGAGCGTAAGTTACCATAGGAGAATCATATGATTTAATGAAACACAATTATCCTTAAATTAATGCAGTATATTTACCATGCATTTAGAATTAAGACCATATTAAATATTCAAAACACAACACAGCTACTTCTCCACAGTCTGCAGTGCAACGTCAGTTTTGTAGCCAACAATAGGCAGATAATGTTTGTGCTGCTTCCACATCCCATAACGCTTTGCTGCTTTCTCTGCAGCTGAGACCAAGATCTGCTTCAAGTACTACCATGGAGTGAGCGGAGCCCTGAGAGCTACGACCCCCTGCATCACCGTGAAGAATCCTGCAGTCCTGGTCTGTGTTTGTGTGTGTGTGTGTGTGTGTGTGTGTGTGTGTGTGTGTGTGTGTGTGTGTGTGTGAATCAGTTGTAGATTTAGACATTCAGAGTCTCAGGCTGTGTTTTTGAACGCACCAACAAGCAGGGCTGAATTGTCCCATTCTAGTTTCTGCAAGTTGATTTTTGAACTGAAATGAATATAAAACTAATGGCTACCTGTTAGGTTAGAAATCTATCTGAAAATGTGTAGTATTCTTTGAATCAGTAGTCATGTAAAGTACACATGATTGTACATAATTGAACCTCGCAGTGGTTAGCATGTTCCCTGGAATACAAATTTGTCTGTGTGTTTCCTTCTGTGATGTACGGAGTGTGACGTTGTCCATTCTCTCTCAGGTGGAGGGACTGGCGGAGCAGGTAGGCGTTGAGCATCCACGAAAACTGATCAGCTTTACTTTGACAGGTGAGTTGAAAGGTTGACATGTTGGAAGACATTTTGACTGATGTTGTAAAATTCATATTTTAGTCACACACTGCTATTCAGATGACTTTCGTCATGTAATCAGTCTCAATAACAAATCAAAGACTCAATTACTGTAAACTTGACAGTAAAAAGCTGTTTTCAGTTAACCCTGGGGTCTTGGAATTTAAAGAGGTGCTTTCCTGACACTGAAAGACAGGGGATGTTATCAGTTTTCTATAGAAGTCTGTGGGTATGGGTATATTTAAACATAAATTTACAGTAAGTAACAGTATGTACATGTACAGATTGTTTCAATTCTCCATTGCATCAGAAGTGGCTTTTAGCTGTTTTGCCCTGCTGCAAGCCCAACTGTAGTAAAAACTTAAAGTTACCTTTTTCCAGATGAAAAGATTAACAATCCAGGAAGTAGTTTCATGCACTGGAAGCACTCTGATGCAATTATGGATAGTTATGGAAGTTATCGGCCAATGTGATGGGCTATCCCAGATTTTGTGTTTATGGACTCAGACCAGAGACAGACAGAAAAGGGACAAAGACATGACAATAGAGAACTTCTCACCTGAAGCACACTGTCATTATACATCTGCAGCTGAAGTTTTTACTAAAAGGCAACTTGAGAATGGTTTAGCGTGGCTCTAGAGATGGCAGTGTCGGTCACTCAGTTGATCCACTGCATTGGTCCAGACTGAAAGATTGCGACAAATATTGTATGGATTTCCACAAAACTTGGTACATACAGTATATTCATGGTTCCCAGAGGATGTGCAGAGGATGAGAATGAAATGTCTGCAACTATTGGATGGATGGATGGATCAATGATTCTCACATGATGAATTGTAATGACTTTGGTCAGTGTTGGAAATTAGCGGGGGCAAAGGGCAAAAATGCCCTAAGAAATCTCAGATTTGCCCCTAAAAACTGTGGTCAAGGGGCAAAAATTGCCCCCAAGATTTCGAAAAAAAAGAAGATATTTACCAGTTTAGGCCAATATCCTAATCCTACATTAAACCATCATTTTATTTTCATTGAATTCATTTAATTTCCATTTGCATCTGTTCTATTTTCTCCGCCCGCTGTGACCGAATCTGGCACGAAAACACACTGATAATCTATTATAAACGATATTAATGATATATATGATATAAATGATCTGATTCTGATAAATGATAAAATATGCATCCTGCTTGCCAACCCTTTTGATTTTCCTGCCCCTCTCTCACTGTTCTCCTGGAGTTTCAATTCCCCCGATTTTTTCCCCCCAATGAAATCTCCCCATCCACTATATTTATTAGAAATAATCACTGCTGTTTGTGATTGTGTTTTTTAAATTACGTACTTATTCCACATGATTGCACACTTCTCTTTGGAACAACAATAGTATGCTTTTTATTTAGTGAGGCACAAGGTGGTGATTACTGTAACGATGCATTTTCATTTGGGCTCATTTCACATTAAAAACAGTAACTTTATGCACTAATTACTATTGTTTTAAAGTGCCCCCAAAATTTTGGAAATGCCCCAATCTTTTAGACAGTGGGGGCAAAAGTTGCCCCCCAAATAATTCCCTACACTTTGTTGATCACCTGATCATTAGCATTTACATCCAAGTGTGACCGCCTTACAGAGCTGCAAGCATGGCTATAGACGTTAAATCTTGTTGACAGAGAAGAGAGCGTTAGTCTTTTACCTCCCCTACTGTTTAACCCTCTCTTCTTCACAAGCCTCCTGTCACTAACGCTTTGTTGCAGATCTGCGTGCCACTGGCCTGAAGAAGGGCATGTTTTTCAATCCGGACCCATACCTGAAGATGTCCATCCACCCGGGGAAGAGGAGCGTCTTCCCCATCTTCAGCCATCACGGACAAGAACGACGATCCGCCATCATCGCTAACACCACCAACCCCGTCTGGCATGGAGAGGTGACATTTAGGCTTTTATACACTACACTAAACCACTACACCGAGCACCAGCACTAAGAGGCTGTATCCAAACACACATTTACTCACACACATTCTCTGTCAAACAGTTTATTCTCAGTACACAATGGAGAATGTATTGACTGTATATGTTTTTGCCTCTCTGCAGAAATACACATTTGTAGCACTAATGACAGACATCCTGTACATCGAAGTAAAGGACAAGTTTGCGAAAAGTCGACCGATCATCAAACGCTTTCTCGGTCAGCTCACTATCCCGGTGCAGCGACTTATTGAAAAAATACCCGGGTAGGTGAAAAACACACAGACATACACGCAGACATACACACGCTCACAGAATTGCAGCACACATGCTATGTATACTTGTATGTAACCACAGCCAGCTACCGCTTCAGACTTGTCAGAAGGACATATTTTATGACCTACTTAAATTTGATGTGTTGATGTTAGTATCTGTTTTTGTCTTTGTTTGGCTGTCCAGAGTCCAGCCTGTGAGCTTCTCCCTGTGTCGGCGCCTGCCCACTGAACACGTAAGCGGCCAGTTGCAGTTCAAAGTGGAGCTCACCTCGACCGGGCCTGATGGTAAATATGCCTTTAAATTGTATTTTTCCACTACTTCTAAATGTATTTTCTTTAAATTTGTCTGCCTCAACATGGGAATACATCCTGTTCTGCCTGCTGCAGGGGCCTCTCCTGAGTCTATCATTGGCATGTCGACATTGAATGGAGCTCCAGGGACTCCATCCGATGATGAGGACCTGCCCCATCATCTTCCGGGAGTGATCTCGGCAGGCCCTTCTCCTACTGGCTCCCAGGGCTCCCAAGGCGTGTGGGAAGGTGGGGCCACGGCCTTCCCAGAAAAGGATCTGCCTCTTGTTGGAGCCGAGGGTAGATTTGTGGAGCCTGAAAGCCTGTCAGGCCATGAAATGCTCCAGAGGTCACTCATTGAGGGCCTGGATGCTATTGAGGCCCCCAAAGGCCCCGGCGAAAGACCCCTGGGTGCGGCCTCACCTAAACTGCGCTCTAGCTTCCCCACACACACAAGGCTTAGCGCCATGTTGCACATCGATTCAGACGAGGACGAGGAGAGGTCTGGGGCCAATGACATCACTCCGGTGCCGCTGTCACCGCTGCTGATGAATGGAGAACCTCCAGATGGCCCCGATGAAGATGACCCGTTTCCTGAGCTCCAGCAGGAGCCTGAGCAGCTAGAGCCCTCAGTGCTTGAGGAGGAGCCCGAGGGCACAGGTGGTGCGACAGATGACGTGCCCCCTGACGTAGAGGTGGCCCTGGAAATGGGGGCAGGTCTGGACTTGGAGGATGTTTTGGAGCCAGACGTCTTCTCCGAAGTGGAGGAGGCTCCTTTCAGAGAGGCTGTGTTCCATAATGCTATGACAGAGGGTGAGGTGCATGAGGAAGGAAGGGGGCCTGGAGAGGACGCCTCCTCAGAGATTGACACATGCTCCATGGCAACAGCCCCGCAGACGGTGTTCTCATCGTCAGAGAGCTGTCCAATCACACTGACTACTGCTGTGGTGAGTTCATTGTCCTTCCAAGATTCAACTCTGTGTTCACATGTATTACTACAAAACCACAAGTGTCCTAAGGATTATTTTCATTAATGATTAATCTAAAAATATGTTTTAATATAATTAATTTAATATTTTTAGCCATAGCACTATTGCCTAACTGAGTGTTAATTACTTTTAGCTATATTTCACACACAGATTACTTTCCAAGCAAATCACATCAGCAGATGTCTGCAAGAAAACCTGAGACTCAAATTTCATATTAATGGATATTTTATGTTTTATTTAGCAATATTATATTTATAGCAAATGTAGCAAATTTGGATATTATCAGTGTTTGTTAAAGGTGCCCTGTGGAGTGTTTTTGTTTCACACCAAAATGCACTGCGTGTATTTAACAAACGTGTTGAATGTATCTCCTTTTTGAAACATTTTAAATTGTACTTGTACTTTGTTTGTGCTCATGTTTGCTTGCTAGCAGTCTTCCTCTTCACTGTCTTTGTTGCTGCGTCTTGGCACGTTACTGCCACCACTGTCAATCAGTGGAAAAAAGTGAAAAAAATGCTGCACAGTGCTTGTGCAGCCTCATGCGTGGGCACGACACATACAAAACCCACTCGTAAAAACATTGCTCCATAGCGCTACTAGTGGTCAAAAACTCCACATGGTACCTTTAAACACTATTGTGAATTTATGCAAACAGACCTAACTGTTTACTTAATGGAACAGTGTTTTCTACTAAACTTTAGTAGCAAGTTAAAATTTAGGAAATCATTCTTAAATTTTCAATAAATGTTCTGTTCAGAAGCAAGTGAGTGTCTATATTAACTTATGATTAAACTATTGCGAGAGATTGACATTCATTTAGGTCCAAAATTTGTTGGATGTTAGCGTTGATCAAATAATTGATCTATCAGTCCCAGTTCAATTTAACTGGTAAATGTTTGTGTCACACCTGACTGTTTCTGATAGCTGCTTTTCTGTTTAGAAATATTTGCATACCGCATATCTGTCTCCAGTTTATTGGGTGAAATACAACTTAAACTAATCAAAACAGCCTAACTTTTTTTGTGAGGTTTATTGTGTAAAATATGCCAGTAAAAAGCACAGAACCCAAAGGCAGCTGTGAGTTGATCACCTGCACTGCTGCCACTAATTATTATCACAATTTCATAATGAGCAACATAGTCTTCTCAGCTAGTCTTAGAATACATAACCAGAATGTAGACATGACTAATAATATTTAGCTTTTGTCAAACGTCACCATTTCTTTATCTTTGATTGAATGTGTAGCCACAGTCCACTCTGCAGTGCCTGAGTGTCATTACTGTCCCCACAGTGCACATATTGTACTGAGCAGCGGTCTCTGCTGGGTCCTAGCCCCAGCTGTGTTTGTGCACCATAATACTCTACTGTAGCACCATCATTCCATGTTCAATATAAGGTGTTAAGGCCAGTTCAGACTAAAGATTCGCGGCAAGACGAAACTGTTTTAAAATACTGCAGCGGTGTGAAGTAACCCGTCTCAGCTCGACTCAAGCCGGCTGATGGCGTCGTCTGCGACTCACCTTGTCAAATCGCCAGCCAAATTATATTCAGGTACAAAAAAAGCCTGAAAAGCCGGCAGTTAAAACAAAAGTACAGGAAGTCGTTGCTATGGAAACAATACACCGTCTCGTCTAGTCGCATTAGTGTAAACTGGCAGGTTTCAGAGCGTTGCAGACATTGCAAGTAGTTGCAACTTTCAACTCATCTCGTCGTAAATCTGTGGTCTGAACTATGCCTATTTGCAAGCACTTAGTTAGTTGGAGATGAGTTTACCTAGTGTGCGTGTGTAGCGAGTGGGAACCAGTGATCTGTTTCCACTTTTCATTTTAGACATCTGTTCCATGATTGTTTCCTTTTACGCACCAATGCACATTTGCATGAATGTTTCTAAGCTTTCTTTTGTTGCCTTGGTGACGAAACCAATGCTGCCTCATGTTGTGAGCTGCCATTCTGCTCCATTGTTTTCACTTCCATTTTTATATTTTGTGGGATATTTTGTAGGAAGCGGAGGAGGGAGCGGAGACGGCCATAGATCCTGGGGGAGATGTCGTTTCCCGCACCCCACCAACTAATCAAGCTGTAGACGATGAAGGGGGTGGTCAAGTCGCTATCACTGGGGCTGAAAGAGGAGCTCCCCCAGCCAGCGAGCAAGAGGAGGTCGAGGGGGTCGTGAGGAGGCTGAGCTTGCAGGCTGCTGGGGGCGTGGCTGAAGAACAGGAAGGGGTGGAGACAAAGCCACACGATGAGGCGGGTTCTGTAGATTCAGAGCAAGTCACCACAGAAACAGATGGAGAGGAAGGTACTCCGCTTTAAACGACTCAGTGTTCACTTTTTGCAGAGGACACTTTTGAATTCCCAAGAAACACATTTGTGAAATTACACAGTTTGGGTTCTGGCTATAGCTTACAGTCCAAAAGGTGTCTTTGTTGCTTAAAAGTTAATTGAACGACAGTGCCATTCAAACAATATTTTTACCATTTTCACCAAATTAAAACAAATTCCCTCTGTCTTTATATGTTTTCTTTGTTCAGGTACTCAGGTCAATGGCCATCCTGTACGTTCGCTTCCTTCTGTGCGTCATGACATCCACCGATACCAGCGTGTGGACGAGCCCCTACCTCCCAGTGAGTGTGTGTGTCTGCATGCACCTTATTGTTTGTCTGTTGGACCTCTGTATGTCACCATCTGTGTGTAGCAGTGTGTCTTTTTGTGTTTATGAGTCTGTGTTTGTATGTGTGTCCATGTCCTATTGATTGATCCTAAGTGAAACTACAAATCCTGGACCACAAATGAATCCCAGATGACCCAAAGAATGACTATTAACACAGTGATTTATCACTCTGTAATGAGAAATGGTAGAAAATAATATGTTGAGTTAAGTGAATTATCAGATGTATTGCCATGAAGCTTGGACGTTCATGTTTCCCACAGGATTGTTTAGTGCTAATTAGCAAATGTTAGCATGCTAACACACTTAACTAAGATGGTAAATATTATACCTGCTAAACATCAGCATGTGCTAATTTTGAGGATGTTAGAATGCTTATGTTAGCGTTTGGCTCACCGTCACAGAGCTACTAGCATGACTGTAGACTGGTCATGGATGATTTAAGCAATAGCTCACGACAGGCTGTGATACATTGTGATTATATCACATCGGGACGAACAAAGCCCCTTAGCTGTGATAATCTCAATATATCAAGGCCTGGAGTGAGCTATTGTTTTTATAAAATGGTTATGTGTAAGTATGGCAATATGAAGGTTATAGACACATTCCAATTTAAACTGTATTTATTAACATTTTCATAAAGTATTCATAAAATTGTTCTTACAAAGAAAAAAGGCCCTCCTGGCTGCCTGCACGTAGCGTAAGGCGGTTGCTATGCAACATACCAGCTTATTTTATTTTTTATTTTATTAACTTTTTTTAATCACTGATTGATTTCATCATTTGACTATTTATTTATATTAATGTGTATGTTGACAATTATTGTGCGACCACTGAAAAACGGTCCTGCGTCAGTAGGACGTTGCTTGTAGGCTTAGATTTTTTGTTAGGTGGAAGTGTGTCGCTTGGCGTGGCGAGGATGTCTTATTTCGGTCGCCATAGCTCTGTAGATTGAAAAACAACGTATATTCATGTCTCATTACAGCCTGGGGTTGTATATGCTTTATTTGTAGTTGTTGATGTCATCATCTGTCATTGATTGTTGGCTAGCATTTCTTTTTTACAGTTATGTTCCCCTGTGGCATTAAACACCTACTGTGTATCAATTATTAATTGCCTCTCAGACTGGGAGGCTCGGATCGACAGCCATGGAAGGATCTTTTTCGTAGACCACGTGAACAGAACCACCACATGGCAGCGTCCCACCGGACCTCCTGCCCCACAGGGCCTCACCCGCTCCAACTCCATTCAGCAGATGGAGCAACTCAACCGCAGGTGGGCTTCGTAAAGAGAAATATATTGCAATAACCATCATGTTTTTCTAAGTCGTAAATACCATTATTTAGAACTATGGGTATATATTCTAAATCTCACTAAACCAAGTGTTCCCATTATCAGTAATGGCTTTCAGCAGACTAGAGAACCCAAACAAAGTGCTTACAAAATGTCCTCTCACAGACCTATTTTTTCTGTTATGCATTCTCTTTCAATGGGACATTGCCTCTGGGTTTCTCTTTGTTTCTCTTTATCTTAAGGTTTCTGAACTAATGTGACTTTATACAAAGTCTTTAAGTAGAGAAATACAGGCAGCTTCTGTATTAATCTCTCTAAGCTCAAAATGCCTCATTTTTAGTCTTTGATTTGACTTTTAGAGTATATTTAGGTTGTATTCAAACGACTACATTATTTGCTAAAGTAGTAGAAAACTATATTTTTATTACAGTAACTTTATCTTTATTGCAGGTACCAGAGCATCAGGAGGACCATAACCAACACTGATCGGTCAGAGGAAGCCTCGGTTGACCTGCTTCCTGAACCAGAAAGTGAACTGATGCCTCACAACATTTCTGGTTAGTTTAAATAGACCTATTACAGAAAAACACATTTGAGGTTTCATTCACAAGAGCTCTGCCCTCATTTTGAGGGAAAATATTTGCCCAATTAAATGAGTCACCTCTTGAAAATGATTCATCTCTTGAAATACTACGCTAACCTCTGAAAAAGCTATTATTTTATACACACAGGTCTCAGCACAGCAGTAGTATGTGGAGACGTTTCCTTTTATATCCCTGACACATAATGCTGGATATGTAATTTTGATGAAATGTTCATGAAATAAGCTGCTTGTGTTGCCCTGTCTCAAGGTGTGACTAGTATGTGTTGCTTTTGTTGCAGAATACCGACGAGAGAGTGCGGTCGCTCACTCCAGCGGTCGCTCGCGTCTCTCCCTGCTGCTCCAGTCACCCAGCGCCAAGTTCCTGTGCAGCCCCGACTTCTTCACCGTGCTGCATTCTAACCCTGTCAGTCTAACGTGCTTCACCTCCTCTGTCACCTTTCACATACAGTAGATCTGTCTGCATACAAGCAGACATACTGTAATATATAGATATAGTATCTGCCGCCTGAATGAGCCACAGTGTCAGTTCGCCACCCAGTGCTACCTTTCAGTACAGTACTGTAATGTAGCGAGTGTGTATGAGCCAGTGCTGTTGTTTAGTAGGGGTAACATAGGGTGCTGAAATAGTTAACCAGTTGAATGATGGCAATCAACATTTAGTAGCATTGTTCATTTTACAAACATTTTTTTTTGTTACAAATATTTGGTGTCGTGATTGATTATTTCACGACTTACACAAGGCTCGAGCGGATAGGTTTCAGGAGAACACATAAGGAAGAATCACCTGGAAACAAAGAGGCAGTTATGATATAATATGTCAAGGATACAAAAAGATGGGATGAGCAGGGAGGAGATAAAAAGATATATATAGATAAAAAGGCTATGCTGAGGGAACTGGGAGGGAGAGTTTTTCACAGTTATCTCACAGGTATCTCAAAGATGGGCTTGCGTCTTTCTGTTTTATCATTGTAAATTAAATACTTAGAGCTCTCTGGGTCATATTACCTGTTGTCTCTGTGGCAGTGGGTGCTGCATGCACTACTGGTCCTACACTGATTATGTAAGACTGTAGTATGTAAATAATTTTGAACTCACTCAATTCAGGGAATTCCGTGGATCAAAAAATAAACCCACTGGCATTAGAAAAAGTATTACCCACATCTTGAGTTAATGACCCCAAAGCTGTTCTCTAGTCTGCTTCCTGTCCCTCTCTGATGACCTCACCTCTCTGCCCTCTCTGCCCAGAGTGCCTACCGCATGTTTACGAGCAACACCTGCCTGAAGCATATGATCAGTAAGGTGCGTCGGGACGCTCATTACTTTGAGCGCTACCAGCACAACCGCGACCTCGTCTCCTTCCTCAACATGTTTTCCAACAAGCAGCTTGAGCTTCCCCGGGGCTGGGAGATGAAGCACGACCATACTGGAAAGGTGTGTGTTTATGACCTTTAATCTTTGACTTTTGACCTGGGGTTACCCCAATCCTGAAGGTCATGTGTGTCAGTAGTGTGTAGTCTTTAGTGCTGCTTTTTTATAATTCTTCCTTTCAGTGTACTGCATGTGAAGATGTGTTTTTGTGTACACATAGTGAAGTTTATCCATGCATGACCACAGGTATTTGCATCTTATTCCTCAGCCCTTCTTTGTGGATCACAACTGTCGCTCCACGACCTTCATTGACCCACGGCTGCCCCTCCAGAGTTCTCGCTCCACCGGGCTGCTGGCCCACCGCCAGCACCTGAGCCGCCAGCGTAGCCACAGTGCTGGGGAGGTGAGAGACTAGCCGCCACTGCACCACTTGTCCCCTGGAGTCAACTTAAGGCTAGCAGAGACACTGCAATGTTTATAGAGGCCAGTTTGAAGGGGAAGAATGCTTAGTGAGTTTCTACATTGTGGGCACAGGCAGGGAATTTGCACGTCAAGTGAATGAAACATCACCACATTTCAAGACTAAAACAGCAAATCTGATACTACTGTATCACCAGAATAAATGAAAATCTTCATAGACACAATGTATGTCAAATAATTGATCCTTCTTATGCTGATATAGTAAGGAAGAGAGACAGATGCACTGTTGCTCCTATCTTCCTATCTCCACTCATCTCCTCCAAAGCTCTACTGTATGTAGGAATTATAAGCATCATTCAGTTATTGTCAAATTAGTAGTGATCCCTTTGTCTTATTACTGTAAACACTAGGGGCCATAGTGAACATGACAGATAGATTTGAACAGCGACCTCTGTAACATTTATCAGGGTGAAATCAGGGTCCTTTCCAGAGAGGTGGAGGCGCTTCAGCTGGAGAACCAGGAGCTAAAACATCACTGCAAGGCTCTGATCTCAGCTGAGAGGAAGGACCAAGAGGCCATGCTCCTGGAAATTGAGGAGCTTCAGAAAGAGTTTCAGAAAGCTGAAGTCAAAACATTCAGCTGAAAGGCAGAGGCTCCACAGAGAGAAAATCTTGAGGGTCCTCGCCGAGATGGAGACTGTGGAGATCGCTGAGGCGGTCATTCACAAACTGGAAGACATGCAGAGGGTCTCAGATGAGCCTTCAGCTGAGAGACGGCTGCTTTCAGCTGAGCTCAAATCTAAGAAAACTATACAGGATCAACTTCATCAAGATATCCTGGACCTGCAGCAAATGCTCCAGGGAGAAAAGGACTTGAGGAACCAGGCAGAGATTGAAAACCTCAATGACTTTGAGGTCGAGGAAGCCTGTTGTAAAGAGTTCGAACGACAGCTCCAGAAAGAGGAGAAACTGAGGGCGGAGGCAGAGAGCAGCAAACTGGAGGCCCTTAAAATCGGGGAGGCACTTTTCCAAAGATTGGAGGAGGCCCGAATGCTCGCTGACAAGCTGAAAAAGGAGGACAAGAAGCAGGAAGCTCGTGTTAGAGACATAGTGGAGCTCACTCAGATGCTGGATAAAGAAATGGTTTTGAGGGTCCAGGAAGAGACCTACGAACTCGAGGCCATTGAGATTGTGGAGGCTCTCCAAAAGAGGATTGACGAACATAGAAGGAGGTCCTCTGCCAGGGAGAGAAGAAGAGCTGCCCACTGAGCACCAATCAGCCCTCACTCCGTTTATGTACATCACTCCTTTCTCAAATAAAAAATATGACATGAAACTAGCATCTGTATGGTTTCATTTTAGTAGGGAAGTACATTATAACTGGAACTACAATGTCCAGGATTACCTATAGTGTGTCTTCTAGGTTCGGCTTTGCTTATATACATAGTGAATGATTTTTTTAGCAGCCATCTTAAATCTTGAATGCTGGGCTGACTAAATCTTCACTGTGATTGAATACCTATTTCAAACAAATTTAAATCTATGCAAGTTATTTTTATACAATAGTGTAATGAACAAATAGCAGCTTTGGAGATTGTAAATCTACTGTATGTATGTGGTGTGCTATGGAAAATGGTTGGCAGAAACATAAGAAATAAGAGATTAGTAGTCGGTGGGCAAAAACATGCAAAACTTGAGGTTAGTGTTGGCTGATGACTGGCAGGTGGATCGGTCTCAGAACTAGGATGCGACCTGAACTGTAGTGCTTCCTTTTGTCCCAGGTAGTGGATGACTCTCGCCAAACCAACCCACCCGTCATGCCACGCCCTTCCAGCACCTTCAGCGGCTCCACTCGAAGTCAGTACCAAGATGTGGTGCCTGTGGGTAAGTCAGGCAGGGTCAAGTGTACTGTGTGTGCATAGATACAAGCACCAATTGCAAACACACACAAGACACAGATATAAATGCATGTTCCTAATTCTTCCTTCAGCCTACAATGACAAGATCGTGGCGTTTCTACGGCAACCCAACATCTTTGAGATCCTGCAGGAAAGGCAACCCGAGCTTGCCAGAAACCACTCGCTCAAGTATGTCTCTCACTCAGTTCAATTCAATTCAATTCAAATAGCTTTATTGGCATGAATGTAACAGTGACAATATTGCCAAAGCATCAAATAATAATGAGATTAAAATAATAAGAATAATAAAATAAAAAATTTTAATTAAAAAAAGGTTTCATTAAAAAAAAAATCAAGAAAATAACAAAAAACCTTGTGTGAGACTGTGGAAGTGTGTGTTGAAGTTTGGTGTGTGTCCACTCTCTCCGTTTGTCCTCTCCCTTCCTCCTTCTGTCACTGCTTCCCCTTTTCTCTCCCTCTCTCTCTCTTCTTCTCCAGCCCACCTCCATTATCAATCAGCATCATCATCAGTCACTCTGAACACACAGTTAACCTTTAATCCCAATGGATTTTGTGTGTGTGCAGGGAGAAGGTGCAGTTTATTCGTAGTGAGGGAGTCAGTGGGCTGGCTCGTCTCTCTAGCGACGCTGACCTCGTCATGCTGCTGAGGTGAGTCCAGTGCATGTGTTTGTATGTAGGGGTGTGTACGGTGGCCCTGAAGGTCAAAACACATCAACATTTCGCAAAACACATTAACATTTCAGATTACGGAAAGGGAGGGGTAACACTTCTTGTTTGTGATTGGACCGCTTGAGCTGTCCCTCCCTTTCCGTAATCTGAAATGTTGCTGTGTTTTCTGTAATGTTGGATGTGTTTTGTTAAATGTCGTGTTTTGTGACATGTTGTGTTTTGTGAAATGTTGTTGTGTTTTGACCTTCAGGGCCCCTGTAGGTAGGGGACTGATTATTGATCGCTCCACGACTTCCAGAAATACGAGGCTATTTCCCATTTCATCCCCCTATGCTAATGCTATGCTGTTCGAAGATGCATAATTTGTATGTGTGTGTGTCCTTTCTGACTGTGCTCTGTGTGTGTACCTCTTTCTTGTCTCCAGCTTATTTGAGGAGGAGGTGATGTCATATGTACCACCATTACTCCACCCAAGTTACTGCCTCTCCTCTCCTCAGAGCTCCCCTGGTAAGTCTCTGTCTCGCTCTGCATCACCACAGCTGCACCAAGTTTATTGGCATGATAATACACCTTTATTAAATTCTTACCTTTTTATTAAATTCCACTTCTTCCACCATGAGGTTTGGTTTACATTGTCTTCACTCACATACATAAGACCTACTTTAAATGTTGATGTTGAATGTTGATTATCAGTGATTATCAAACCACAGCCAGTTGGCCTTAAAATATGTGCATATCAAGTAGCCATATACTTTTTAAATTAAACAAAAATGAATAGAAACTAATTATAGATTTATAGAATACAATAGTTAGTTGGTGAGGGTTAGATGTGTCCTTAAGTGGGATGTAGTTTACATACACACGTCCTCTTTTCAGCTCATCTGTCAGTGTTTATCTGCAACTGTCTGTCCTTCTGTACACTCTCCACACCTCTCTATACTGGGCCCACCTCTAATCTTAAACTGCTTGTGTCTGTGTCTCTGTGTATTCTGTATCTCTCAAATGAGTGACAGCTACAACAGTGTGATACAAAATAACAGTCCAGGATTAACCTGTATACAGCACTTCCCAGTCTCAGATTCTGATTCTTCCTAACCCATTCAGGCTTTAGTCAATTTCTGCTCGGGATCATTCAAATTTCATTTTATCTCAGTGTCCCTGTGTCTGTTTTTCATTTTTCCCCTTTTCTTTGTCTGTGCACTGCTCTCCGTCGTGCCAAATGCCTGACTTAAATTGTCCATTTTCTCTGTCTTTTTCTGTCTTCCTGTGTCTTTCTTTCTCTCTGTTGCCCCCTCTCTCTCTCTCTCTCTCTTTCTCTCTCTCTCTCAGGCACCCAGCGAGCCAATGCTCGCGCTCCTGCTCCCTATAAGCGAGATTTTGAGGCTAAACTGAGGAACTTCTATCGAAAACTGGAGACCAAGGGTTATGGACAGGGACCGGGAAAAGTCAAGTAGGTTTGAACCCGACAACTGAACAAGATTTATGTATGAATTGAATGATGTAGCACTGATTTATTTAACAGTATAAAGCTAGTTACCACTACCATAGAACAGGTGGTGAAACCTATGGCCAGTTTCATGAAGTTTTCTGTGTTTATTGTTCTAAACTCCAAACAGGAAGTGATGTCTTTTCAGGAGTGGGTTGGGAAGCAGGAGAGCAAAAGTGCCAATTCTTCTGTCTATAGCAGAGGTTTTCAAAGTGGGAAGCGGGCCTCCCTAGGGGTGCTCCAAACTGTTTCAGGGGAGGCTCAGTGAATAGAAGTGAAAAAATATGACATTATCAAAAGGAAATCAGTCTTTCTGCAAAAGAAAATCTGAGTCACATTGAACAATGTGTGAATATCATATGAATATATTGAGATGCATATCCATAAGTCTGGAAATATTTAATATTTTCTTGTCAACAAATCCCATGGAAGGACAAAAACCAACAATGAATTGATCCTAACAACTCTTATGTGTATCCAGAGTCTGCTAGATCTTCTTCCTCTGTGCCATAGAGCTCCATTGTTGTCCAGAAGCTATTAAAAACACATCAGAGAGCCACAATGTTGCACTGAGTGACATGTTCTTTTCTTACCATGCACACACACACTGTAGTTTATTATGACTCAGTCCCACACACACTCCTCCTACTGCTGGAAATACTTACTAGAGCACCAAATATGTATTAATAATAATGTTTGTGTGTGTGTGCTCCCAGGCTCATCATACGCAGGGACCACCTTCTGGAGGACGCCTTCAACCAGATCATGTGTTACTCCCGTAAAGACCTACAGAGGAGTAAACTTTATGTCAGCTTTGTGGGCGAGGACGGGTGAGAAAGACGCATTCCCTCCCCAGTTCATCTCCTTATCATGCTTTAGACAGTGCAGGTGTGAGATGTGTGTATTTGCTAACTGTAATTGATCCAGGGGAGTTTTTGCTGGACGTTCATTCTTCTTATGTTGAGTTTCAAAATGTACAGTTACACACACATCCAATAACATCCCGGTGAATCCACAGTCTTCTGGTGAATGAGCAGCTGGAGGAAAGTGGTGGGGAAAAGCACAACATAGAATATTTTAACATCAGTAGGTAGAGTTTCTGTAAACAAACAGGCTCATTACAGAGAAACATCTACACTGTGTTTTTGCATTTGTAGATGGCGGAATGACTGATAATATACCCTTTGTTATCAGTTAATTGTATTATCTTATATCTCTTATTTTGTTGCAAATGCACAGTAGTTGCAGAAGAACATTCATTGATTCACTTTTCCTGCTGACATGTATACATGTATTATAACGTGATGATTGCAGGCTGGACTACAGCGGACCCTCCAGAGAGTTTTTCTTCCTGGTGTCCAGAGAACTGTTCAACCCGTACTACGGCCTGTTTGAATATTCAGCCAATGACACGTATACTGTCCAGATCAGCCCCATGTCTGCCTTTGTAGACAACCACCATGAATGGTGAGGGTTCTATATATTTATGTATCTATGTACTGTATCTACAGGATCTGTCTGTATGTCTGTTTGTCTGTATGTTTGTTGCTGTTAGTTTGCTGCTCTGACTGCTGTGTGCTGATCCCAAAATAGAAGTCATTCGTGGTGCTCTGTGGAAATTAGGATCAGCAATTTGTTGCTCACCAGTCAGTTTTGCCTCAGTGACAGTGACTGGACTGGATGGATGATCAGGCAACTGGACAGGAAAATCATAATCATTGGCTGGATGATGACGCTAGCAGATGTAGCAACATAAACTCAAGTCTTCAGGGGTTTGTTTGTCACTCTGGGCAAATTAAAGAATGTCAAGTCAATACTTGTGTTCTTGTAGAGACAATCTTTTCTGATGTTAGAGAAGAAAAATATGACAGAGAAGCATCTTTAAAGTGTGAGGTGGGCAGCGGCACAGCTCCTTCTCTTCCCTGCTGGTTCAGTTGCTCTCTGTACTACAGACCTCAGCACTGTTCTGACTCAATGCATTGTTTTCACAGTAAATCTCAAGGGAGTTTATTTATTGTCATAAACCATGTCACCATCTGGTGCGTCCTCTGTTGAAACACGACATGTGAGAAACAAGTACTCACAAGCCAACTAACTTCCATCCACAGAAAGAAGATTTAAAATCAGTTTGCTCTGTTACTCTGTTACTGTCAACATCTGAAAGAGTAAACCCCCTCCGTCTGGTACTCAAAGCAGACACTTTGAAGAAAAAATAATCTGAAGGGACTGTTCCACCGAGTGCTGATGCCTGTATTCACCTGTATTTGCTGTGTTGTGTCTAGGTTTCGCTTCAGTGGGCGTATCCTGGGCCTGGCTCTCGTCCATCAGTACCTGCTGGATGCCTTCTTTACCCGACCCTTCTACAAGGGGCTTCTTCGCATGTAAGTCCCTCAGCCTGCTTCCCTCTGACTTCCCATTCCATACCAGCCTGCAAGGCACCGGCACTTCCAATCAGATCCCCCTCACTAACTCTATAAGAGCATGCTGAGCATATGAGTGTTTCAGTCAGATCCTCTCAGCCAGCAGCTGGCTGGGTTTCCTGTCAGTAGGAGCAGCATCCTTATTAATAGCTTTGTCCAAACAACCTAAAACCCTGCCAAATGTCTGCACTGAGGACAGATGTTTATGTAATAATAGGGGTTCTTAATCTCTTCAGCAGCACGGAGCCTTTCTTGGCTCCACCATTATTGTGCAGACAAGCATTCATCAATAAAATAGAAACGTATTTTAAATTCTTATAAAAATCACATACAGTAGCTTCTAAAGACATCAAATATTTCATGCTGCATTGCAGGGAAATTAGCAGAAAATGATGTATGAGATATCTTGAATTTTTCATTTGCTGTAATGGTTTACTTTTCATGGTACAGATTCACCAAAATGTAAAGAAATATAAGCTAAAAAACAGATAACTCACTGTCTCCATAGCAACACCATACTTCCTGTTTACATCACCCAATGCATGATGGGAACAGTGGTAGGAAAACATAAAATATATTTATGCCATAAGGAGTGTAAAGTGTCAAATTTACGAAAATTAGCTTTGATTGGTTTTACACAATAATAATTACTAAGGCTCAGAATGTCCCACTAACATGTTTTTTATAACCCTGGAACACTGACACTGTTCTCCATGCAGCCATATACAGATATCTCTGGTGTGTGCAAAAAAAAAAATAAAATTTCAAATTGTGTTTTTTCCCACAAAAGACCCTAAAACATGTATCACCAACATGCCAATTTATGGCATTTCTGAGTAGCCTAACTTATTCTGAAAATAACAATATACTGCATCCCTAGCTAAAACATGTAGTGACAATGCAATATGCCTGTAAATAAAGGGAGTGAAAACCAAGCAAAAACAGCGTAAAATTCAAAGGTCTAAAGGTACATTTAGGGGAATGTTAAAGGTAAAAGTCAAGACAAAGATGTTCAAAGTGTTACATTTATATCAGATGTGTTTAGTATTAAAAAGTGTGTTTTGCTTTCTCCTAGTGTCTCGGTAAGCGTCTCACATCACTCATAACTGAGATGGTAAATCTCTAGGGGTTTATCCTGACACATAATACATTTAAGCAAACATATTTCCTTTCCATGCATCATGCTGTGTGCTATTATTTACTACCTTTAGCTATCTTTGGGGAAAGCTATCTTACGCTGTCATACATGGGGTAATTAACCTTTGACCTCCCCTCTTACAATCAGCCATGGTTTATGAGTAGGGCCACCCATCAATACCTTGTTACCTCTCTGTGAGACCTGTGTGACCTCTGCCTGCGCTCATGCAGCCCATGTGACCTGAGTGACCTGGAGTTCCTGGATGAGGAGTTCCACCAGAGCCTGCAGTGGATGAAGGACAATGACATCGAAGACATGCTGGACCTCACCTTCACTGTCAATGAGGAGGTCTTTGGACAGGTGTGTGTGTGTGCAGTTGAATAAGATGGGTCTTCTTGCATTTGTTGAATTTGTGACTGCAGCCTGGTAAAAAAATAAATCTGCATTTAAAATTCAAATTCCCATGTCTGCATGTGCAGATTACAGAGAGAGAGCTGAAGCCAGGCGGGGCTGGTATCCCTGTGTCAGAGAAGAACAAAAAGGAGTACATTGAGCGTATGGTCAAGTGGCGTATAGAGAGGGGAGTGGCCCAGCAGACGGAGAGCCTGGTTCGAGGCTTCTATGAGGTACAGCAACTAATATCTGTGTTAAGAGATATTAATGAGGCTGTGAGCCCCTCTTGAAGGGGCAATAAGTATGACTTTCTTCTTTATGTCACATAAAGGCTATAATATACTCTAAGATAGGATTGTTGATCAATACCTTTGACACAGTGTGGTTGCGTCACTGCATCAGCTGCTGAGAATTCGCAGGACAAATTCAAGAACCCAGGAGCATCCGTCCACCCACACTCCGACTGACATCTGACATTTTCAGTGGTGGGTGACAATGCTCTGAGCAACCAGCTAGTGTCACAATACATTTCAACTAGAAAGGCAAAAAATATTTGTGATCAAGCCAAAAGAGCAAATGACAAAGCAGCATTGCATTTCAGTGAACTACATCATGACACATGAGCTCTTCACCAGACTTCTGTGTTCGATCTTTGCTGTTGTTACTTAGCTTACCTATCACCATGGAAATGTAGGGGGTGGAAGTGAAATAGATTAATTAAAACAGATGGCATAGATTAGTTAGTAGTACCTATTTCATGCCCGTTATGATTCCAGTTAACGTACAGTACTTACTTCTTTATATAACAGACAGAATGTTTAGATTTTGTGCACTTCTCAGTTTGGATGTGACTCTGAGGGCACATTCCTACCAATACTGTCTGGAGTGGTCTGTTCAAACTGTGAATAATGACAGAATAACGTGTGTGTGTGTTTCTCTGAAATATTTGTATGAGTGAGAGCGCACTCCAATTTATAACTAAGAAGATGGATGTTGACATCTTATAGCCCACAGTCCTACATGCTGTGAAAGCTCAGCATGACAAAGTGAACCAAGAGTGGACTGTAATCTGGACTGGTGCTCATATTCTGCTTTTTCTCAGCGATTTCATAACTGGTACACCCAACCCCTGCTTGAGTCCCTTGCCTGGCAGGATGACAGATTACCGGGTCTTTGTGGGCTACATGTGTGAGTTTACAGGTGCTTGATTTGCTAAACAAATCAAATCCAACATTTACTGTAAACAAACGGATAAAAACTTTTTCCACAATAATGTTTATCCTACAGTACCGCCATCTGTGTCTCTGTGTATCTTCACAGTAAGGATCTACTGCAACTGTCTTGTCTCAAAGCTCTGAAACTCCTCAAACAATCTCATGCATGTGGGAAGACTGTGATAAATGAACAGGCTGTACCGTGTGTTCTACCATGTGTTCATCTGTTTGTGTGTGTGTGTTTGTTAGGTGGTGGATGTGCGACTGGTGTCCGTGTTTGATGCCAGGGAGCTGGAGCTGGTGATTGCAGGCACTGCAGAGATCGACCTAGCAGACTGGAGAAACAACACAGAGTACAGAGGAGGTATGTAAAGCTGCAGGGAAGCAGTGAGGCGACAGAGCAAAGACATAGATGAAAGTGTTCACGGCACACTGACAGCAACGTGAGAAAACTGGTAAAGTCAAATGCATAATGCATACTGTACACTGGCTCATTTTCAAGCATTCATTCACAAAGTTCACGTCACATACATTTTTCCCAAAGATGGTTTCTGTCATTTTAGGTAGTTCTTATCACGCTGATGTTTGTTCAAGTGTTAATTTTTCTAATAAGTTTGGTTTCAGTTAGTTATTTGATGCTATCATGTGACATCATGATTGACAACTTGTGGTGTGCTCGCGATTGATTCAGGTGGGTGTATGGGCGGGACCAGCTTAAGATAGCTTCATTTTTGTGCAGTGGGAGGAAGTGGAGACGCATCATCCATCTTTACACACAGTCTATGGTTGAAATATTTCAGGATACCTGCAAAGCTCCTTTTTCTTGTATGCTGTGAATCAGGAGAAGGAATGCTAGGATTTTCTGTATCTAATATATATTATTCAGGAAATACAGATACACTATAAAGGTGTGCTGCTTACAGTAAGCACGTACACGTACAGCCACAAAGTATCTGGTACCATACTGATCATAAATGAGCTGCAAATATCTCTTCAATGTGCTTGCAAAACACAAAAAGTGTCAGCTAAACAACTCCAAACCATATTGAAAGTGTGGCTGCTGGAGAACAAATGGACCCATCCTGAAAAACTTCCAGTGGACATTTAAACTGCGACAATAAATAGTGATTCTTGAGTTTGAGAAATCATTTAATTTCCTATTTAATAACTGCATTATGCATTATATAATGAGCACTTGGAACTTTGGGGAGTTACTGCTATTTAATTATTGTAATACAAGTTGTGTACAGTACAAGCATACAAGCGCCAGTGTCCAAAGCATTTATAAGAGATCACATTAAAAGGCTTTTTAAGGGTCTGGCCAATACAGTTGAAAAGCCGCCAGCAGCAGAGAGACAAGAGAACTCAAACCGACAATCGGCCATGACTCAGTGTGAGCCTCTTTTAATAGAGGAATCGACTGAGATGGACAAAACAGCTCCAGCCATTAAACATTAAACAGCAGAGCTCATTCAAAAATCACAGTGGAGAAATAGTGAGATGGGAGGTGGAGGAGAGCAGGGAGGAACAGGGGACAGGAATATTTGTTATTCATCTGACTCATGCACCATCATCATCTATCTCCCCTCAGGTTACCATGACAACCATATAGTGATTCGCTGGTTCTGGGCAGCTGTGGAGAGGTTCAACAATGAGCAGAGGCTGAGACTGCTGCAGGTACAGTACGTGGGTGACTGCATGCACACAGGCTGCCCCCATGTGGAGGCTGGGTGCCCTGCAGTTACTGCAGAGTCGTGCTTGAGACTGCAGAAAGATGTTACTTTAATCTCTCTTTTATGTAACTAGATTATGTAATTTTCTGTTTTCATTGAAGTTGAAAATTGTCAGTTTAAGTGAGACTACTTGTTAAAATTCATATAAAACATATAGAATTAAAAAGACCAATGTACTTCAATTATAAGTCATAAATAATAACAATGTTTTAGGATGCTGCTTTCATATTTTTTGTGACTTTAGTGGCCTTCTTCACTCTAGTTTGTGACAGGCACCTCCAGTATTCCCTACGAGGGATTTGCCTCTCTACGGGGCAGTAATGGACCCCGCAGATTCTGTGTGGAGAAGTGGGGAAAAATCACCTCCTTACCCAGGTAGGCTGTCTAATGGGATGACTATGTAGACTTTAGGGACTGTACAAAAATGATTAATGGGATCAAAAGGTGGAGGGCCGTGTGTTTTTTCTTTTTGCTGAAGGGAGGTTGGGCCTTTTAATTTTTTTTCCTCATTCCACATTTATATTTTATAGTAGCCTTCCCTTGTAAAATGAAATATTGAGTATTACACAAGATTAAACAGTTATGAAAGCCTTAGTGTTCACAATAGGTCATAAAGGTGTGTTTTGCAATATGCAACAATCCTTTCTCTTTCTCAAGGCTTTGGTATTTTCCCATCATTGTTAACTAACTAATAAGACCAATATGTCAATTTTAGATTTAAGTCATTAAACGTTCTCTCTACCAATGTTCCCACATTTACTTTATTATTACATTTTGTATAGAGCCTGTTAGCTTATAATACAATTCAAATATCTGATCTTATACATTTAAGGTATAATTTGATCTCATTTCTATTCTTATTTTATTTTATTAACATCTTTACATCATTAGGTTTAAGTTTTATCTTAAATTCTTTATGCTTTGCCTCTTATAGTTATGAATGTGAAAACAAGTTGTACCAAATAAAATAAAATATTAATAATGCTAAGAAGGGTCTTGTTGTTTAAAAAAGTGAAGTATAAAATTTAGCCCCCCTCCCCACTGCAATAATTTGTGTACAGTCCCTTACCAAACCTGATAAACAGTATATCAAAAGAGCCCTGCTGGCTTAAAGGTACAGGTGATCCATTGGAACCATTTTTCTTTTGAATATATTTTTTTTTTTTTACTTATTTATTTATTTGGAATTATATAATGTATAACAAATGCCATACATACAGGTTTCTATCCGAGGATAATTTGCAAAATGTCTCATCTATATAGGCATATTATTTAAGAGAGACATTGCTGATGGATTAAAATACACTGCAAAGAAAAAACAATTTAACATGTATCATTTATATTTATTATATATACAGTATATATTAAGACTGACCTCTCACAGATGAGTCATCTTGACATTCATCTGATTATCTTGTGTCTGTGTCTGTGTGTGTGTGTGTGTATGTGTGCGTGCGTGCGTGCGTGCGTCTCCATAGGGCTCACACATGCTTTAATCGTCTGGACCTCCCACCATACCCCTCCTTCTCCATGCTCTATGAGAAGTTGGTCACTGCTGTAGAGGAAACAAGCACGTTCGGTTTGGAGTAACCTCAAATCAGCTCACACCCAGGTTTAACCTGGGAGAGAGAACCATCTGGAAGTCCACCTTTCTCACTTAGGAGAGAAATGGAAATTAAAACTAATATCCTCAAAAGGCAACTAACCCCCCGTGGAGGACTGCTGTTTTCTCCGACTGGCTTTTCGTCACTCAACACGCAGCCTTGGATCCGATTCTCTGCCTTTCTCTCACATATCTAGTAGAAGTTGATCAAGTGACCGCCTTCTGGAAGAAAGGCAGCGAATCGGAGAATGGTTTGAAAAGCTGTACATAACAATTTCTTGTTTTCATGGTAACCTTTGTTCATTGAACCACATGTGTGCTTTATCTCTTCAGTTAATGGCCTTGTTTACTGGATTTCTAGCACCTCCCGTCCTCCTCCTCCTCCAACCTGCACCTCAGAGACAGCTGTTCAAAAGCCACCCTCCCTTCTCCCTCTGTGGACCTCTAAACTGTGTCCTTTCTGCACTGGGGCTGCAACATTATGAACTATAATACACACACACAAACACACCTTTGCACAAAACACACACAAACATGGGAAATTTTGTTTTTATTGATGGTGCAAACCAGTGTCTCCCCCAAGATTTTTTATCAGCATTGAAAGACGTGACATTTTAGACTTACAAATAGATGTTGGCTGGTCCTCCTTGCCTGTCTGAGAGCAGGGGATACACTAGTGTGCACCAATACACACACATGCACATATACACATACACAAAATTACATATAACCAGTTGTTCTATGACTGAAAATACATTGTTTTCACAGTTTTGATTCCTGAATACGCTGGACAATGAGTCACAATCATCAGTGACATTTATGGACAGTGTTATGGACCCATTGTGATAATGACGGCAGGTTCTGGTCAGGACTGTTACCTATAATACCGCGACATCAGAGCTCAGGCAAGAAAGGTAAAGACACATCTGAGACATGCAGCAGCCCTGTTTCTGCATATACTCAACAAGGACACCTAGAATCACACACACAAACACATGCATACCATATTACAGCATTAGCCTTGATGCTGTGGGTGCATTTTCTTACAGTGTAACTCACTCCACCATACAGATACATTTACTGGCACACTTCAGTCATGATAGAAATGCAGGGTTTGTGTCTCTCAAACAGTTTCACAAACACATTCATCATGAGCAATAGATGCACTTTCTCTCACCTCCCCGCCCCTCCCACCCAATGAAAGTGATGAATGTACCAAATAAGTGACTGAATGTATGAACCTCAAGCAACTGTGTTGGGCCCCTGAGGAGGATTTCAAGCAGGCTAAAGAGGAAACACAAAGTGGAAAGTTGTCATCGCATCAGATGTCATCAGATGTAACACGGTTGCTTGAGGAATGAGGACGCACTTCACTCGATGTTGGCACCGGATTAGACCTTGTTAGCTGAAAGACACTCGCCTAGTGTCACCCAGGTACCTGGTCAGGGTGCAGTGGTGGGATCTTTTTAGTGCCTCTTGGGTTTTCCTGACCATAAAGGGAAAATTCATAAGGGAAGCTATTTTATTTCCTTGTAAAAATTTGACCAGATTCAAGATCCCCCAAAGATGGTGAAACTTGAGGAGCTGCGGTTTAAATTCCCAAAACAGATATCAACACAAGGGTTCAAAACAAAGAACCTTTCCTTTCTGAGGGACCTGACCAGGTGTGATGATGATGTTGTCAATAGTTTTGTCTTGAAAGCATGTGACAAAACATTTCCTCTAAATCTTAAGTGCACGACCCAAACCCTGAGGACCCTCTCACTCAGTCTCTCACACACTTTCTTACATGCACACAAAAACACACACACAAACACACGTAGTCGTTTTCTATGGGGTGCATGCAAGATTACACCTACTGTACAGAGTCCTGTTGGAGCTAGACCACAGGGGCTGGAATAGTGCTAGAGAGCCCCACATGTGATGTAACATGTGGAGGTAGACTTTCGTATCCCAGCCCCCCTCCCAGTCCAATACTGCATGCGGGATCTTCCCGGTCAGCTCTGTGAGCTGTGCTGAGGCAGAAACCCCTAGATGGCGTTGTCTTATAGCTCGATATTGCATGCTGAAATAGTGCAACACACTGTCCTTACTAGCTTTTTTTGCATGAGGATATTGCTATCCGTTCAGAAAAAGGGGTGAGGGAGCTGGTTAAGTTGTGTCACTTTGGTAGTGGCGCTCACTTGAGGCATGCGGCCTTATGCTTACCTAACACTGTCATACCTTGAGTGTTTAGCTCATGGGAACAGGGTGTAGGAAATAGGTGCTTTAGTCACTTAGTTTTAGCTCTGGGAATGGACAACGTGTGAATGCAATAGTTTGTTTTCTCTATGACAGTGTAATGGCGAGTATCTCGGCAGCATGTTTCAAAAATGTTGTTACTTTCACATGTGCGTGTCTGCCTATCTTAGTAATAGGTCGATGGTTATGGTTCATTGCTCATGAATCGGTGATGAATCAATAGGGCTGTTTTGATTTTGTGAAACGTGAGAGCACATGTACGTGTACCATGTGTGTGGTCCTGTTTGTCTATTTGTATATAAATGTATATGTATGTCTGTCCTGTTGTGTGTATAAATATATATTTTGCACCGAATGTACCAAAGGTTTGGGGCTTGCAAAGTCAACCATTAGGCCTGCTCTCTATTTCTGTCCAACAAACACATCCCACACCTGGCTTCTGCCAAATCCTTACAGAGCACCACCCCATGTTTGCTTGAGGGGCAGATTTGTGGCATGGGCAACAACACTTCACATTAGGATATACATTCACTTGGTCAGTTTGACGTTTTCCATAATGAGGCTTTTCTGCTGCAGAAGACTGGTAAGATGTATTGCCTGTTTCACATCCAAATGAAGACAGTTGCACAGACAGGACCCGGCTCCGGTTTTCAGAATTCCACTCTATGCAAAGCTCCTGTATGCGTGTCTCCATTTCACCCCAATGATTGTAATAAAAGACAACAAATGGCACATTTTGATTAATGATACATGACCCTTATTTATCTTATACAAGAGTTTTGTACTACTATTAGTGTGTTTCCTAATATTACTATTAGGAAACACCTCATCATCAAGTAACCACTATCACGCCTTGATTAAACAATCCTCTCCTAATCCCAAAATTCTAACCTTTTCCAGCCAAATATGTCAACAAAAGGAAAACAGAATAAGTGCAACTAAATAAATAAAAATCTTAAAGACCACATGGGGAATATACATATATAAATATAAAAATCTGATGATAAAACTATCCTTATACATACGTTAAACATTTGTAATTGCATGGTGCTATGAGAATTTGCAGTCTTTTCGGGTCAGATGCTGAGGTCAGTGTGAAACTTCCAGTGCCCTCCAGATGCTTTGCCGCATGTCAATGTGGAAAAACTAGATGAAATGTTAAAAATGACAAAAATAAAAATACATATTGTATCATACTATAACATACTAAACCATTATTGCAACATACTAAGTGAAAAGCTTGAATTCTACTTTTGAAGTCAAAAGTATGGCAAAACAATGGGAGATAGTAAGTCAAAAACGTATCTTACAATTTAGACTTTCTATCTCACAAATTTGATGCAGTATCTCAAAATCTGGACCTGCTATCTCGACATTATGACTTAGATGTATTACCTACCACAGGTTACACACCTGAAACTGTGTTCACATTTCAAACAAACTCGAACTCGCTTTTTTCAAACCCAACAGTAGTGCGCATGCGCCAAGCAGTGACGTGTCGAGAAAGTGTCAAACAGAAGGATGTAAAAATGATCGAAAACTCTAGCTAAATTTTCTAAGCTGTTTACTAGTCGCCCACAGTGGCAGTTTGGATACTTTCCCAACAGGAATCACCCGTATGTATCGATGTTATAGACTAACCGCTCCTCTTCAGTGGAACTGCGGAAAATCGGTTTAACTCACTTTTGGACCCGCGACATTGACCGTTGAGCTAACATAGTTAGCGATAGTAGCTAACCGGAGTCGGTAAACTAACGTTAGTCAAACTAAACAGTAGCATGGTAACCGGCTTAGCTAACATTAACATGTAACTAAAGTGAAGCTGGCAGTGTAAATGTTAGCTGGCCACTTTGGTTAGTTTCATCGTTCATCTTGCTTTACGTAGCGTTCAGCACGGTATCCAGCTGGCTAGCTGGCAGCAGGTCCGAAACCTAAGGGGAGAGGAAGATGTCTCGGAGGCGGCTGGACAGTCGCAGCGGGCTCGCCGCGGGACTGCTTGGCGAAATTCAGACCCTAATCAGCACGGAGCCGATGGAAAGTGTGTATGAAATCACCGGAGAGCTTGGAAGGTGAGTTTAAAGAGATGGGACTGTTGTCCTGGAACTGCCAGGGTCCCTGAGGCAGGTTCAGATGCTCTCCTCTGGGCAGAATGCGGTCTGCAGGAAGTTTAAAAGTTGTTCAATTATGCTAGCTAACGTTTAGGATATTACAGGGCTGAGATATATCCAGTGTAAAATGTGTATTTGAATTGAATCTGGATTGTTTATAGGAAGTCCAACTGGTATAGACATACTAACATAATAGTGAAGACCGTAGAAGCAGACAGCTCATAACCACAGTATAGAACACCATTTAGAAATCTTGTATAAAACTTGGCAACTATCCAGACTGACAATACCTATTAAAGCTTATCAATGCAACACCAAGGAGAACCTGAGAGTGGGTCATACTTTTCCATTTGATATCACAGTCAACTCAGTGATAGTTGATTATACTATTAAGTATTCTAATTTTAAAAATTATGTATATATTCGATGCTTGTGCCAGTACCATACAATGTTAATTTTTTACAAATGACAGTCAGTTTTGGTATTATTGAAACTGGGTCACTGAACTCAGTTACATTGTCAATACAGAGTAAAGACACAGTAACTGCTATACATCACATATGGACACTAGCAACATTTAAAGAAGGACTGAGGAATATTCTTTTGGGCAAAGACTAACATGTTCTTTATCCATACAGTTATAGTTATAATAATATATATATTCTAGCCTGTGTGGTCTGTCATTTCTGTGTTTGCACTCATAAATGCAGCAAAGATCAAGTAATTTAATGCACCTATGTTAACTGCATTTGGACTCTGGACTGTATGCACAGTCCAGTACCGGGGGACCTGACTTGATCGTGCTACAGTTAAGACCTTTGTCATGTGTTTGGCCATGTGTGTTTGAGCCATGGCAACATGCTGATGGTTGATGATCACATCCTGAGATCTCTGAAGTGGGTTTGAAGTCATGTGTCATGCAGCATCTGTGTACTGTATAATTCTAATTACAAAACATCAGGAAGGAAACAAGCAGCGTTTGGAAAGCAGGTTTTAGAAAGAAGAAATGGTACACGGACCACTTCTGTTTACTTATGTGGGTGTGTGATTTGTCAAAACAGGAAGTTCTGAGGTGCAATATTTTCAAGAACATGATGAGGGCAATTCTAGTTCTTCTTTTGACCTTCAAAGGAATTATTAGTAATTCCCAACTTTGGTACAACAGTCTTAAATGAATAAATAGTGACCTTTAACAGTGGAATGTCACTGTATTCCCCTATTTTTTTGTCAGGCTGCAGTCATATTTATTATCAATTAATCTGTCAGTTATTTTATTAAGGAATTGGTTAAACATTAATGATTATTTTCTATGTTAAAATTAAATTAAATGATTGTATAGTGTGGGAAGGGTCAGTTGTAGTGCTAAAAGTGACCAATTCTGCAACATATTTTGCTTTTACAGTCCACACATTTACTTCTCAGATGCTCTCTTCAACCCTTGTAGGCAGCTGTTTACAGCAAAAGCTCTGATAAAACAACTGTATGTTACCCACCCAGCACCAAGTTAGCGACTAGCTCGTTACCATGGATGTATTATAAGAACTGGATACCACACCCAAAGATGGCGCCTATTATAGGTGTCCTGTCAACAGTTTACAGACGTCTCTTTTACAGTGGTGGCCTATAAGGAATATGTTTTTTGGGCCGCAGGGGAATTTTTTGCTGCAATACTGCGAGTGGCCACTAGAAAAAATTGGAAGCAAGACCATACTCGTTACTGTAGCATCTAGTGAGCTAAAGAGTCAGACATTTTTGGTGTGGACCAAACCAGAGCTAAAAAGGAGTGTGAGTGTTGGACATGCATCAGGAGGCCAGAAACACGGCTCAGAAATAAATGCTAATGTTTCTATTTGTTTGTTAGGTCAAATGTTAGCGTGGTGGCTGTGTATCTGTTACCTTTTTTTTAAATGTTTTTCTGCCCCCTGGTAGCCAAAAGTTGACTAATGCAATTTATCAAAGGGGCAGTCTACCAATTTTCTACATGACGATGAGTTTACATGTCATGAGGAGTGTTATTCAGCCTATAAAAACAGTTGTACAATGGCCCCTGTGAACCCGGAGTGGCACCATATAACCCTAATGATGGCATCTGGTTTATTTCTTTATATCAGCTTGTGCTCGGAGACACTATTTACAGAGAGTGTAAGTTATTAAAAGGAGAGGTGATGTTTATAAGGCGTGGGCATTTATTGGTTGGGGGGGGGTCTAACGACTAGCTACTAAAATTGCATTATGGGAATTGGATCCAGCAGTTTTGGAGCTTGACTTGTGTTAGGGACTAGGAATATCTCAGCCTCTGCTGCTTCAGTTTTTAACATTGCATGAAACACATTTTGCACATCAAATGCTAATGCTGCTAAAACTGCATGAAGAAGTGATAGGCGGTGCTACAAAGGAGGAGGACAGTTTAGCGTCATTCTTTTCTTTAAGAGAAGTCCTTCTGGGTCTGTAACCTTCACAGGCATTGCTCTTGGGTTCTTGTCATACCATTATTTTAGATTTTTTGAAAGTTAATAATCTGTGTTAAAAGTTTGCTCGCTTACCTGCTGGCCTTCTTGTTCAGGTATAGCTAAGGAGATCAACTATTTCGTAAATCACAGACTCAATTGAATGTTATGTGAATTTTGATCTTTAAACCTAGTAGCAGATAGCTACCTGTAGCTTCCCAGTCTTGAGTAACATGAACAATTACCCCACTGATCAAGACACGGCAGCAGCATCAACACCAAGCTATTTAGGAATGTACTGGCATTAGATAACACCTGTTATCTAATACCAGTATTTTTATAGCACCGTTGGTATGCAGCAATCATTTAAATAGCTATATGTCATTAAGGCTGGTAAATGAACGTATTCATATCATTTAATGTGTTTTATTTAAATGCAAATTCTCCCAGGCTTCCTGCACCTCTCCTCATTACCATCCACTGTAATGTGTGGAACATCAGCTGGACAGCTTGACATGCCTGAACCCTTATTGTGATACATATTGATATGGGACTTTTTATTAAGTTCCATGTCACCCAACCGTATGGGTAAATATATTAGACATCAAAGTAACTCACACTAATTGGAGGATGTTGGATCTTGGTAACATACGAAATGAATTAAATCTGGAATAGTTTCATTTAAGGATTGTTAATGAAGCAGATCTCGGTCTGACTAAACCCTTAACCACATGTCCCCTTTCTGCTCCATAGGGGGAAGTTTGCTGTGGTCAAACGCTGTGTGGAGAAGGCCACAGGGAAAGTGTTTGCTGCCAAGTTCCTACGGAAGAGGAGGCGAGGTCGTGACTGCCGGGCAGAAGTCATCCATGAGATGGCCGTCCTGGAGCTGGCTCGGAACAACACGCGAGTGGTCAACCTGCACACTGCTTACGAGACCGATCACGACATCGTCTTAGTACTGGAATAGTGAGTTCACAACAGAACCAGTGACATGTTCTTTTACCTTTTCAATTTAATCTATGCTACATCATATTTAATAATCTCTTAACCTGTATAAGGCCTGACTGAATGTTTCCACCACAAACAAGCAAAAACTTGCACAACCTGCAATATGATCCTGTAAATGCCTGTTCAAGGGCAAAGTCCTCTTAGTCCAATCTTAAGGAGCCGCCACACTCGCTGCCTTTTTTATGTAATGCTCAATCTTCCTAACAGGTTTATCAGGATTTATTTAAAAACTTAAAAGGCCCACGTTAGCTAAACTACTGTACAGCTTGAGCTGAAACTCCACATCTAGAGGACCTGAATGAACATCTTCTTAGGCATCATCATGTCAGATTGGAAGTAAGAATGCACAGTGGTTGTCTTAAAGTGAATTGTTGTGATTTTTCCAACCACACCTTTAATACTTGTTGGAGACACTTTAATCCCTCACTGAGAGCAAAGACAGCTTGAACAACTCACTTTGTTGATCTACAACCGCCTGGACAAGTCAAGAAGGGCAGAGAGAAATACCAAATTACAAACTTGAATAACCTGAAATGTTATAAAATCAGATGAACTTTCTACTCTGGGCTTTGTGTCAATTTTGGCTGACTCTCTCTTACCTACAGTGCTTTACAGTGAACAGCAGAAAGGAGGAGGTTGCTTTCTTGCTCAATAACACTTTGCCATGACATGTAGGATCAAACCAGTGACCCTCTGGCTATGGGTTGGCCTCTAAAACCACCAGGCCACCAGCCAGTTTCTCTCGTTGAAAGTTCATCACTCTAGCCATAATGGCTAAATATGGAAAATCTTCAGGATTATGTTGGAGCGAGTTGTGGCCACCAAGGAGACCTCTCACATATATTATGGGCCTGTCCAAATCTGCAGGGGTACTGGAAGGATGTTGAAAAGGAAATAGAACTGTTGTTGGATATTAAATTAAGCTTTGACCCAAAGTTATTCATATTAGGCATTCCCTTAGGAAATCAAATGGTGAAAAAGAAAATATACTTATTAAGGACCCTACATTTAATAGCCAGGTGTTCATTATGGAAGAGGTCACAGCTAAATTACAGCTTTTTGTTGTATTTGTATTGTTATGTCTCCAATGAGAGATATATATATATGTGTGTATTTACAATGTGCCTGTGTTTTCTCTTTGCCCAGCGCGGCGGGGGGAGAGATATTTGACCACTGCGTGTCTGAGGAGCTGCTGCCAGAGGCCCAGATCACTCGTCTGATCAGGCAAACGCTGGAGGGAGTCCACCACCTCCACCAGAGCAACCTGGTGCACCTAGACCTGAAGGTCTGCACACACTCACATGCACAAGTGGAGCCGAGGGAATTTATTTTTACATGTTTACTTGCTTCACCGCAAACTTCCCGCTTAAGTGGCTGTGTGTGTATTCCCTTTTTAGAGCAGCTGTGCTCTCAAAAGCCCAATTTCCTATTTTCATGAACAGCTGAGCCCAAAACTGGGATTATAGGTGCAAACAGAAGCCTGCGCCCAGGGCAAAGTGGGAAAGCTCAACAGCACAGTGTAAAATGAATGATTTTCCACTACTCCCAGGGTTCGTACAAAGTCTTGAAAGTTTGGAAAATGCTTAATTTTAACTGTTATGTTTTCAAGGTTAGGAATATATTTGAATTCAAATATACTCCTTGAAAAATGCTTGATTTTCAACATAATCTGTTCTTTCATCATCGACACAATCACTCATGGAAACCAAACATCTTTAATATTTGAAATGAAACGATCCGTCCTCATATTTGTTTGTTGTTTCCTGGAATTTATAGTAACTATTTAGATGATGATGATGATGATGATGATGATGATGATAAAGGCTTTGTCTCTGGAAATGTTTGGTTTAGGTACCTTGAAAGTGCTTGAATTTGACTCTTAAAAAGCTGTGCGAACCCTGTACTCTTGCAGCCCTGACACCAGGCTGTGAACTGAAGCTTTTGATATCTGGCCACAGATGCGGGTGGATGCCCATGTTTAAGACATTTACAATAATACCAGTGTAAATGTCACTAGGGCTGGGAACTTTACATGACCAGCTGTTTCAACATACAGTCGATGCTAATCAGAATTAAAATCACTAAAGATATTGGTGTGATTGGTGAACACAAAACAAGCAAATACTGTACTGCATGTTCTCCACTTCTCTTGTAGACAGTGGTGCAATCATTTGATAGTAGTAGTGTTTATACAGGGATGGAAATTAGCAGCAGCCACCAGCCAAATGCTGGTTAAATCTGAAAGACACAAAATAAGGATTTACTATTGAGTGGCTGGTGAATTTGAGCATTTACCTGTAGTGCCCGGTAGATGTTCACATTGTAAAAAGTTAATTTCTCACCCTGAGTGAGGGTCATACGGTCAATATATTTTCAGCCCTGACAGAAAGGTTAACACCTCCTCCTTGGAGTGCAAACCGTTACTGAGTGTTCAAAGAGAACTTGAGAGAAAGTTATAGTTTCTGTAATAAGTTAAAAGTAGGTCTTATCCTCCCAGTGCTTCTGCTTTCTGCTGTACATGATGCTCACCCTGTGTTTCTTCCTTCTCAGCCGCAGAATATCCTCCTGACCAGCCTGTGTCCTCCAGGAGACATCAAGATTGTAGACTTTGGCCTGTCACGCAGGCTGGGTGCGGTTGGAGAGCTCCGAGAGATTCTTGGCACACCTGAATATGTGGGTAAGGTGATGTGTATAAGAAGCGCTTTGATCGCTCAAAGTCATCAGACAGGATGTCACCCTCATAACCACATTAAAGTTAGTAACAGAAAGACTCCCCTCGAGTGAAACCTATCTTGTGTAATGCCTGTGTAGGTCTCAGAGAAAATCTCTCAAATGATCAGTAGTTTATGGTTACTGAGAAACCCTTTGGCTGTTATCATTGGCATGCATTTCACTACACTGTCTTTAAATACAACCCTGCTGCCTGTCACACACACCTCAAGAAAGCTTGGCCTGTCTTGCTTGTTTGTTAAATTTCACTCTGCCAGGTCCTTTGTGAGTTAAATTTGGTGGTTATGGACATGAATGAAACAGATAAGCAGATGAAAAAAACACAGCAATAACAGAGACACAGCAGAAATGCATAACTAATAATCAGCAGTGGTGAAATAAAAGAAGACATTCTTGGTGACTTTTTCTTCCCTGTCTTCTTTCAGCTCCAGAGATCCTGAATTATGAGCCAATCACAACAGCGACCGACCTATGGTGAGTCCGTTCTCCCAAACTGGCAGTGACTTCATTTTGGAGTATGTTCAGCAATTGTTAAAGTATAAGTTAACTTAGTTATGTAAACCAAATGATTTGTAGATGGAAATGAAGGGGATCTATTGCCATTGGAAAGCCACAAACCACAAAGTAGCTCTGCAAAAGCTAATATCTGTTTACAGTTTGGGTCATTATTTTAATGTCTTTGTTACCACATGTTTGGTGGCCAAAATTATTTTATAGAATCATTTACTACATCAGTCCCCCTGTGTGTTTTTCTCAGGAGTGTGGGTGTGATAGCCTACATGCTTGTGACGGGCGAGTCTCCATTTGCCGGGGATGACAAGCAGGAGACGTATCTGAACGTATCCCAGGTCAGCGTGGACTACAGCAGGGAGGCCCTCTCCAGAGTGTCCGAGCTGGCTGTGGACTTCATCCGCAAGCTGCTGGTCAAAACGCCAGAGTGAGTAAAGGCAGCGTAGCATGTGAGCTCACCTCAGACTCCCCCAGAATAGAAACACAGTCACATTTATTTGGAGTGGAATCAAAATGGAATGTTAGCATGGAGCTGTGAAGGAAAGGACGAGAAGTGATTTTCCACGACCGTCGTGTAATATTTTATTAAAGACCAATTCTGCTCGTGTGTGAAGAAGCCACACAGATCAGCCTGTAGGCCTCCACACACACTGCACAGTGAAGAGCCAGTAAAGCACGTATGTGTTCCTACAAATAGGAACATGCTGAAAATGTTGCTAGTAATTCAGAATTTTGACTTTAGTTCACAGATTGTAATCTATACAGGAATAAGTCTGGTAGAAAAATATTTTCCCAGTTAAAACTGCTTTCTGCTTCTTAACTAACATACATCTTTGTTTCCCTGCTGCTTTTTAACAATACTATTATTTTTCAATCACAAATTCCAAACATTTGATGGTTCCAGCTTCTCAAATATGCATATTTGCTTCTTTTCCTTGTCGTACATTACGGCAAAATAAATGTCTTTGAGTTTGGGACAAAACAAGCAGCATATTAAGATAAGCCTTTATTGATCCTGAGGGGAAATTCAGGAAATCAATAATGAAAATAATAATAATAGCGGCAGCTCTTGTTTCTGGCTCCTTGAGCTACCGCGTTGGATTCTAAGTGCTTTATGCTGTGCTTTGTCCACAGGGACCGGCCCAGCGCTGCAGAGTGTATGAGCCACCCCTGGCTGTGGCAGCAGCAGCTCTGTCTGAGCCCCGAGCCCGCTGTCACCCGCCCCGCCCGTGAAAGGAGCTGCGGCATCAAGTGGGCGGCGTCAGCCGAAGACCCCGAAGACAAGGAGAACTTCCTGGAGTCGCCCCACTCTCATGCCAAAAGGTTTCGCTTTGATGAGGAAACGCCCGCTGCTGTAGACGGTGACCTTTGAAAAGGTCAAATAAAAAAGGGGGGAGGAGCTGAAGTGTAAGGTGGGGGTGGCCACTTCTTCCTCTGAGCTTTTAAATTCTTTTAAGCCTCCAGAAGACCAGCTGTCTGCTGCCCACCACTCAAAAGTACTTAGGTTGTGTTATATTCCACTAATTAGCTGAATTCCAAGATCGACCACTCAGACCAAAGATAACCAGCTAAAATTTGAGATCTATCACTAATCCATCGCTGTTAAAAAGTGTGAGAATTGTACAGTATGTCTCGATTAATGCAGTGTGTTTAACCTGAAGTGTTGAATCCCTTTCATTGTAAAAATCTCTGGTATTTTCAAAGGGCTGCGTATTGAGTGTTTAGTCGTGCTGATGAAGGCTAGTGTGGAGTATTTGTAGGGAAATCTATGCAATACTTCTCTGGTGCATTTTAAATCTATTTTCTCAAGAAACCTTAAAGAAGTTAACAGCGCTCTGCCTTAAGCTTGGAAGTTAAGCGCTGTTAGCCACCAGCCCCGGTTACTATTTAGCTGCACTTCATGTGATACAGAGATAAGCGCCTCTGCAATGAGGAAGTGTGATCATGTTCTTATTTGCATGCTGCTCTATCTCTTACTGCCTGCAACAGTGCTGTGTTTCACATCCAAGCTGTGCTTCGACTTTAAAAATGTGTGTGAAGGGCAGAATGACACACAAGCATATTATATTCCTTGTTTGCATTTCCCTCAAAGTCAACTGTTCTATTTCTCTGTCTGCAGTAGCACGAGGGTTTAAATTTAGCTCAGGGTTTTAGCTACAACTCGTTTTAGCATAGTCCCCTTACAAGGAACTGAAAGGTCTTGTAAGTTGCTCTCAAGGTGAGCAACAAATCATGGCATTCTTGTTTATCCTTGCACAGTAAGAGAGAAACTCAAAACTGTAACAGCTCACACAAGCAGTGACTCATGCAGTCGTTCACACGCCACACCCGCACTTACTCAAAGGATTTCCTCAGCGAGCTGCAAGTTCCCCTTTGTCAGCTGGCAGGAGAGGAACACGATTTTAGCACTTACTTCATACGTACTGAACTGGTTAGCAAAACGGGAGCTATTTATGAAAGGCTTTATGTTTGCTGGTCCTTGAGAGGTTCACTCTGTTTCAGTCCCTCACCAAAGCCAGCCAGTGTGCTTTCATTAAATGCTCCTCTTGGGTCTGGATGCCTGAAGTCATATATTCCTGTTGTTTTCATCTCAGGGCATGCTGCTCACTCTGCTCACTCTGTTGTGTATTCTTAATGTTATTCTTATAGGCTTATTATTATTATTATTTATGTGCTGGACTTATACATTATATTTTTATGTAAATAATGCGCTCCTGTGTCTTATAAGGAAGTGTTATGGTGATTATGGTGGGAGACGGATGATTCAGGAAGATTATTTAAAACAAGAAGATGCTGTCGTGGTTACAGTGTATGAGTGATAAATGGAACTGCAATGAACAGGAAAGATGAAAGCAAGGGTTGGTTTTAGGTGGTACTGGCAAGTAAAGGAAATGTGGAAATGGAGAGATGAGTCAGATGGTTTTAGTCATGAGGAAGATGATTAAATACTTTGATTGGAGTTGGGAATGTCAGTCTTGAAAGATGCGCTTAAAGGAATTGTTTGACATTCTGGGAAATCAGTGTATTCCCCAGAATGTCGAACTACTCCTTTAAGGTCTGATGTTGAGCGTTAAGATATGTAGGGGTGATGAGAAAGTGGGAATAGTGATTTCAGCGTAGTTTAGAAAGAGACGTTTGTCATGACAGGACCACTGTGTAATGTGAAATATGAGGTGCTATTGATTCACAGGATTTGCCATCTTTTGTTCAAGTAAGACTTGAATGGAAAAAACAACAACCTCACCTCTCCTACAGTACAGAGCTGGCAACTCTGATTGCTCTTTACCACCAGTGAAACATTCCTCTTTTTGTTCCGAGGTGCCAAACCGAATGAGACCACACTGTGTTTGTTTGTTGTCGTCGCCACCAGCTGGTACAATGGCCTTTGTGCGGGAGACGGGCGTCTCCAGCCACAGCCATGCTCTCATCTGTATGCTGTCATTCTTAAAAACTGGAACGCCACACTGTAAAAGATGTTCATCTCAACCACTGACCTTATCTCAGAGTAAGCAGATTCTACTTGAGCTTGTTGTACAAATGTTTTCCAAACAGCTGGCGAGTATTTCTGTTTGATAGTGTACAGTCTCTGTTGCTACTGTATAAGGAATCATCTTGAATCTTTATTTATCTCAAGACTTAGCCTGCTCTGCTCTCTCCAATACCTCTCCAACCAGGTGGTAGTGTCTCGGCTGTACAGAAACAAGTAAAGCGATCTCTGTCCTGTTGTTGTTCATCTGTCAAAACAAGATTTGAAGACTTGATGAGAAACTTAAAGGGAAACTGATATTTTTAACTTGGGCCCTATTTTTTTTACAAATTTTGGGGTCTAAATTACTAATAGTTACCAAAAGTTTTGGAATTGGCCCAGTATCCTTTCGTCTCCCTGCAACAACTCAACCTCTTGCGAGATTTCAGAGCGAGACTTTCTGTTTCTGGTTAAACAAAAAGGATCTCACTCGCTAACAAATGTCTGTCTCTGTAGATCCTTTCCATAATGTTGTCAGACACTTAGAATAACAGTCAGAGCCTGTCAGTGACAAAACCAAGCACTTTTAGTGGACGCACTTTTCACGGGCGCAGTTGCCCCAAAGGATCACGTTGCAGCCCGTTCGCGATGCTGGCTGAGGCGATCTACTGGACCAATTCCAAAACCTTTGGTAAGTATTAGTCATTTAGACCCCAAAATGTGTAAAGAGGCCCAGGTTTAAAAATACCAGAGTTTCCCTTTAACCATGAGAGAAGATGGATTTGTTTGGCAGCGCAGTGATGTCAGGGGTTGCCGAAACGCTCGGACAGAGATTTGCGCTCATTTGCGCTGTGGTGTTGATTTTGCCATTTTGTGCAGCTATTGTACTGCTATCTATTTTCAGCAGCTAGTCACTCGTGGCCTCTGAGTGTGAGTGCTCATTGTCTTGAGTGGGAGGTGGAGCAGTGACATCAGGGCGACTGATGTCACCCAACATTCCTGTTTGTCCCGTGTGACGGCAGTGAGCCTGAAGGATACTGTAGATTAGTCAAACCAGACACAAGCACAAGCAAATTAATGTTCAAGAGATGTATGTTTATTTTGCATTTTATATTTTTTTAATCTGAGCATTCTGATTGCATCTGAAATGACTTTAAAAAAAAGACATAATCCATATTGTATTCTGATCAACTGCAGGCTAACATGTAAGCATCACAAAGCAAACTGAAAAAGCTCATTAAAGGTTGTAGAAAATATCTGATGGGGTTTTGGATGTCTTTTTGTTGTTGTTGTCTTGAGTCAGTCCAGTGAAGAACAGGGTCTTTTTAATGTCCTACTTTTTCCACACTGCTGCCACCTGCTGATTCAAGAGAGCTGAAACAAACTGCACTTTATTACCTAGTGACAAGCACGTCTCTGTTGCATCCTCTCCATCATAGGCTAACTGGGCAAAATAACATGGTGACAATATGTACCAATTGGCAAGCAGATGATTTAAAGTAATGTTCTCTTGGCCGTGCGCTTGCTAAACACCTTTTAAAAAGCTAATCTTATCTGTCCTCCTTGTAGACTCACCGGGTCTTTAAACAGCATGGCATACAGCAAGTAGTAAACATAATGGAATGATTTTAAGTTACATTCAGCAAAATGAGTTGCAGCCATCAGCATAGTGCCAAGATGCTATGTAAGCTTACATAGAGAACGTACAGACGTTAATACACATGCTGCCACACTCCCACAAAACACATCACAATAAACAGAAGTACAGAACATATTTCTGAGAAACAAAGCAGCTTCTGGTGAGAAAATTAAGTCAATACATCTTGCCAACATATTTCATTTTAACAAAAAGCTTAATGTTTTTATTGATAAAAGGTAGTTTTGTATATTGTCCAAAAAAAGGTAAGAGTTGAGATTAAAAGAAAAAGATCCAATCAAAAAGAGCAAATTAACATGCTCAGTTAATATTTAGAGAAAGTGATATATAGTGTTATAATAATGAGTTTTAAAGTTCAGGTGACAAAATCTCACCTCGAGGAAGAAGGTCATGTGATATGACCAAAAGCTCCAGAACAGCTACTAAATGGACCTTGAGGTGAGACTGTGTTGCCAACTACTTTCTTTTGTTTTCCAAGAGTGCAACTAGGTGAGATTTCAAAAGAAAAGCTGACAAGTGATTGGTGGACAGTCCACTATCGGGATCAATCTGAAAAAATGACAACAGAACCATTGTTTTACGTTTGAATACAATCAAGAATCACAGAGACCCAGCTGATGAAGTCTGAACCTGTAGAGTCAAGTTCAGACATTCACAGGTCTCAGAGGAACTCAACACAAGTGCACGTGTAAAGGGAATGTAATAAGCCGTTCTGCTTCAGCCAAACGTACATTATGTTTAAAATCATGGCAGAAATTAAAAGAAGTCACAATGTTCGACAGCCCTGCAGCACTAAAAGCAAAGCTTGAGCCAGAATCAAATGTAAAAAGTTACATTTAGCTGAAAGAATAAAGAAGAAGGAAGACCATTTTCATACTTGCATATTCCTACTCGGGGCCACAGGGAGCATTCAAAGTCGGATCAAGTGCATTTCGCAGTAGAAAGTGCAACAGACCAGCATCTGTCCCATGCTCTGAATCATGGTCAATCAAAAATGAGGTAAGACACTGGATCTGTATTCTTAATAAATAATCTAAAGCGCTCAGTGAAGTTCAGATAATCCACTCAGATTTGTGTGTGCTGGGTCTGAGAGCTTAACTAATCTAAACCAATCTCAAAACTCCTGGATGACCCTGAAGTGGTTCTCGATGGAGGGGGGCTCGTCCTCAAAGTGCAGCTTCTTACTTAGACAGGCCCCATGCTCCTCCAGGGTCTTGATGAAGTGTCTGTGCTCGCGGCCCACCCAGGCCCGCAACGGGTCGCACACTTCGTAAGGGGTCACGTGGGCGTGAATCGACACCCCGCTGGAGGCAAGTTCCTTCAACACCTGCTTGCCCGTCACCCAGGTCTCACTGCCTCCCGGGTGCCCGCCGTCCAGCCAGTACATGTCTGAGATGCGTTTGACAAAGGGCGACATCTGCGGGTCTGCGCGGGCCCCGGCCAGCTCGTACACCATCTGGTTCAGCACCACGCAGCCTTTGCTGAAGCCCACCAGCGTCAGTGAAAACCCTGAGGGGATGGTGTCAGCGCCTCCTTGTGGCTGGAGGGGGTTTGGTAGGTTGGCTCGCTCCATGCCATGGCTCAGCAGGGCCCTGCAATCAGAAGTGGAGTACACACTACCTTGGTGAGGCTCATAATGTTGTGTGGAGCCTGTCAGAGGTGATGATTCTACTCAGGGGCAATTTTAGCAGATGTCCTCTTCGGTGTCTCAGTAAGAGTGTTTGTGACCACTGTTCCTTATTGCCACTGCAGCTTTTGTGTTTGCACATTGAAATAACGCTGAGCTCTTAACAACTGATGCACCAAGAAGTCAGACAGCATATACTGTAAATAACAATTACAAAGGCAGCGACGCATGTGAGTTGTATAAAGATAAACATGGAAACGCCAGTGTTAGCAAAAGGTGAAATATTAACCATTTTTATGAACTTTAAAAGCAACCTGTAGCAGGACTGTTGTGTTGTAATGTTGCTGAGTATATGTAGAGTTTGGACCCCCTCCTGACAAGACATGAAAGATGTCTGAAAGGCTCTGGTATAACACTGTAAACTATATAAGCTTAAGCCTACTATAATCAATATTTACTCTATATTAACAGTTGATCACATGACTATGCCTATGCATCGCTCCTAGTGATGAACCCACAGAGAATTATCACCCGACTCTGCAGTTCCCCTTAAGTACACTATAACTTTACGGTTTTGGTTCGCTCTCATAACGCTGTTTCCAGACGCAGCAGGCAGCTACATTCAACAGAAAAAAGCTCCAATAACCACAGTGCACACTACCTGCCCAGCAAAGTCAGCAACTAGCAATTTAGCAGCTAAACAGCCACATATTTCCCTCAGGAGTTGGTGGAGACCAAAAACAGCTACAAGGAGAGTGAATATTGCACTTCGATTCATCAGGTGGACACAAACATGACGCTGAATGAATGCTAATGCTCCATGTCTACTGGATGTGTAAATAAGCAAAACTTTGCTAACATGGTTGCTATATCAACTTCAAAAGGTGATAATATGTCAGTGTTGTGTTTAAAGCTTGGTTCTGCTGCCTCCAAGTGGCCAAAGGCAGGTTTAACACAGCTGACCAATCTGATAATATGCAGGAATTATTTAAGCAAATAAAAATCACTGTAATTCAGCTGACTGGCTAAACTGATCAAATTAGAAAACTACCAAACCTGAGGTGGCGAAATGCTCCAAAGTCAGGTGAGTACGGCGAGTGCTCCGGTGCCCCGAACATGTTGCTCTCCACAAAGTTGTGGTAGCAGCTGAACTTGTGGAGATACATTCGAGAGGCTCGGACCACCCAAACGTGTCGGTCGAGGAAGCGTCGGCCCAGGGTGAGGGCGACCTGCTCCAGGCTCCAGGAGAGCCACTGGGCTCCCTCGGGCTGCACAGCCATCTCCTCCTGGAAGTTCTGCACAGACAGCACACACAGAGAGTGTTTAAAGCTGCACTATACAACTTTTGAACTTTGGCCTTTAAATGCTTAAGATTTCTTAAAGGATTAAATATAAAAATCACCCACCCAAAAAAGACTATAAAAATCAATTATGTTTGCAAAAATGACTCGTGTTTCTCTGACAAATGACAAAAAGTGTTCCCTATATCCTCTCCTGAGACCGAGTCTGGCTAAAACAATCACACACTTCGGCCTGTGTTACTTTAATTAGTTCCATCTTCTCAGTCTGCTGTCAGACTGTGACTGCGTGCTCCTGAACACAACGCCCTCATTCATTTTACTAGACATTTTATTATTTTATTTTTATGCGCATATGGACGTCTCCTAGCAAATACCAGCGCACTGTGGGAATATTAGTACTTTCATGGAAAGTGGCCTACTGAAGTGCAGATGAGGACAATGAATAGATGGGTTGGGCACTAGAAAAGCTCTAATAAATGAGGGCAGCTCTTGAAAGCAATTAGAAAGGAAAACAAGTGGCTGATGTTTAATCTTCTCTTACTCCTCCAAATTTTTTACACTCGATTAGTAAGTTCTCCTTCCACTTTCTAAAAAAAGAAACAAAAAAGCCTCTGATACAGCTTTGCATAATCTGACACCATAATGACACGAAAGGTTAGATAAGGTAAGGCAAGATGGCTTCAGTTACAAGACTACTGTACAGGCAGTGGCAAAAAGCTTCAGAATACTGAATGCTTAGGATGTTTACTCAGGTCTTATATTGTTATGTTTTTTATTGAGAATATTTCCACGGTGCAGTCAGATTCTATTTATAAAAATGTTTTATACAGAAGTACTTTACAACATTGCATACCTTACATACACTTGCATTCCAAAAACAAGAGGGCAAAGAAAAATACTGCCTGGGTTGCAACATACTGTATGTCAAGCACATAGACTGTATATAAAGATGGATGACGCGTCTCCACCTCCTCCCACTGTACAAAAATGAAGACAAACTATCCCGGATACGGGCGCTGCCATCTTGTGCTGGTGACGTCTTTTGGAGCCAGAGTCTGCGCAGTCCCTCCCAAACCAATCACGAGCACGCTCACAGTTGTCAATCATGACGTCACACCCCCTTTTTATAGCATCAAATAACTAATTAAAACCAAACTTATCAGAAAAACGAACACTTGAACAAACATCAGCGTGATAAGAACTACCTGAAATGAGAAATTTATTTGACATGTAGTTTGTTTTTTATGTCCCATCCACTAACATGGAGGTTTATGACCTGTACTGCAGCCAGCCACCATGGGGCGATCGAGATATTTTGGCTTCACTTTTGGGGAGCCGTCATGTCGTCCATCTTTATATACAGTCTATGGTCAAGCATTGCAAAAATTTTCCATAATACTCTGCAGTGCAGAAAGGCTGGGAAAGCCAAGCGGGTGTCAATAACGCAATATATTCAACATGCTAGCACCAAATGTTGCTGTCTTTATCTAATAACTGACATAATAATTTGTTATTTTAAAAGTCGTCTTTAGTTGCTGATAGTTTGCACAGATTAAACATGATCTGAGTTGCTATGATGCAGAGGTGAAAGGTTCATGTGTACTGTACATGTTACTGTGTGTGTTGACTTTTGCTTGGCGCTGGAAAGTGTGTCTTTCAGTTCAATTTTGTATCTTCATTACTGAGCTCTAGACAGCCTTTTCAACTGATGAAGAAGCGCCATACAGTATAAATAAACTGAACTTGATATCAAGGTAGCTGAGAGCAGCCAAATGTGACAGGATCAAATATCTGCCCTCACGTGATGAAAGCCTCTCTCAGACTTACTGATTTCAGTCTCCTGTGTGGTTTCTGAGTTGCAGATGTGTGTACAGTTAATACTGTGACAGTTAACAATACTTTGTGCAGACTGAACTACATACTCTGCTACAACAGCAAGAAACAGTATCAGTCTAATGCGAGCAAGCCCACATGTGCCACGTATGCAATAACCTGCAGTGGATTCCTTTGGTTTAGTGAATTGTTTTTATAAAGCAGTAAAACAAAGATGGACTGATAACCTTTCCTGGCTGGCACTCTTGAGGTGTCACATGCTGTAAAAGCTTTTTACAGTTACAAAATAAGTGGCCATTACCCTATAGATGTCACATGGCATTTAGCATTCACATAAGTGAGCCATGTGGCTGCACATAAAACAAATGTACAGTAACACAAATTGTACAGTCCCTTAAATTACTTTAAAACCACATTCACCAATTCAGTAATATAAAATCTTGAAGGCATTTCTCAGCAAGTCAGTCTGTGTCGCTGGAAAGTTTAGTGGGTGTGATCTACACCTTTATGCAACAAAAAAAAGAAGAAGTGAATGGAAACATTATGACACGCCTTTCAGTGATTAAAATGATTCAGTTAAGCCAGTCCTCATCTTTCTGTGGATAACCCGAGACCCCACCCGGATCAATAGACCAAACCGCATGTGTCCACGCCCTGCTCCATCACACGCACCTGAATATCCCCGTGGAAAAACACGACATGTCCGTTACTGCTCATCCCCTTTGCTTCGGAAGCAGTGTGGCCGTCTGTGTCAGGCCGGAGGAGCAGCAGGTCGTTAACTCGGCTCCGGTCGCATCCAGGCACCGCGAGCAGCTTCTGGAGCCTTTGCCGCGGGCTCCCGGAGCGTGCGTCCCGGTTGGCTGATGCATGCAGCCCCCGAGGTTCAGAGGATGCCGTCGCTGCCACAGAGGTCATCGCTTTGGCCACGGTTATTTGAGGGAAGTCCACCGCAACAGCTCGGGCGGCTAGCATGGACTCTAAAATAATAAAATGATTTGGCGTTTTCTTTCTCAACGCGATAACTTCATGCTCTGCTGCTGCTGTCGGCTAGCTAGCTAGGCAACTAACGATAGCTGTCTCTGCTAGCAACACAGCATCACATCATCGGCAGCTAACGTCAAACAAGGAGTATGTGTATGTGGCTAACTTATAAGCGAAATACTTGCACACTGCGGTCTATCCGTCGGTTGCCTCTCAATGTTGCAGTTTCAGAAGAAATTGTGACATCTGACATATTTAATTCTGGCAGTTTGGGGTCATTTTTGTCCACAAAGAGGCGCTGTTTATCAAAGAATACATACGCCAACCAACCGTAGCTGCCTGCCAGCAAACTCTGGTGCCTGTAGAGCATTTAGCACTTCTGCGCATGTCTTTTTTTCTGTCTCCAGAGATACTTGAGCGTGGATGGTGGCAAGATGATGTACTGCTATCTACTTCCGTTTTGACTAGTCAGTCAGTCGAGGGCTAAGGACAAGACAAAGAAATATGGATAAATTAAAATAGAGAGATACATTCTCAAAGGACTATATACTTGAATAAATATGAGAAAAATATAAACAAATTTTGCAGATATTGTACAGATAAAACAAATCCAGGAAACATATACGTAAATGAACAAACTAAACTAAACAAACATCTAATCTAATTTATTTATTTCAGTATCCATTTAAGTAGATTTCCTAATTAGTATGTCATAAATTCATCCAAATATTTAATTGTATTTATTTATTTATTGTGGCGCACCTAGTTCTCAGTGCTGTCTGATTTGGTTATTCTTTCCTAAAAGAATATATAGATAACATTCTTGTTAAAATATGCATAAAACCAAAAACACATCCATAAATCCTTATAGACCTCCTTACATACACAGACATAATAATTCACAAAATGTTAAATGATAAAAAACTAAACACATAATAGTGCAAAATGCGCTACAGGCTGAAAACTCAATTAAGCGTCCTCCAGAAAAGACAAAGGTTTCCAGTAAATTGGAAACAGGAGTGAACCATCTTGCACTGAACTCTGTCATCTTTAGCTACACATGCTAAACTCTGCTTTTGCACATTTTCGTGGATTGCATGGATTGGCAGCAGCTGAACTGAATGTAGTGCTCTGTTGGTGTTACAGAGAATGTGCTGCACATGTCAGTGCTGAAAGAACATTCACTATAACGCAAGTATGCCATACTTTATGCAACGATATTTAGGTACTGTTGCATGTTTCTGACTTGCATTCCACAGAGAAATGTAGCGAGTTAGTTTACTCCGACTTGGACTTTGTTCTGTAACTCTGGTACAGACAGTCAGCAGCACTGATATGGAGCAACACTACTTCCCATAGGCTGCACTGGACGACTTCATAAACTATTAAACAGTTAAATTATTAAACTGTCAGATTCACTCTAGATAAGGAGACTCCTTTCAAGTTAATCTAGTATTCTGCAAGTATTCTGTTCCTTGTTATTGTCCCTGTGGTGAAGGGCAGCTCCACAAACTGTCTGTAGATGGCATCATCATTAAAGGCATTTATCCATTTGGAATGAACAGTTGACATTCAGCAGTGAATGATTTGTGTCAGCCATGCATTCAGGAAAGAACTACTCCACTTATTTTCAAATAGCTCGATAATAAAATAATTAATACTAATGCTTATAGTGATGAAACAAAAAGTAAAAAATTACCAATTTGTACTGAAAAGTGAGCCTATGTAACATTCGCTGAACAGCAGCCACAATGGCCACAAGTGACAATTATGGGATGAAGGTAAATGCTAAATCTATAATAATAGCGTAAAGTAGAGAGCAGTCAGCAAAGTGATGCAGTAATTGTAGTTACACAGCAATATCTACCTACAATAAGCTACTGATACCAGGCCAAGTAAGGCCTCTTATGTGTTGAACTGAGCAAGAGTGTATTTTATTGCTCATGAATTCAGCTTTTACATTTCGACTCACTTGAACATTTGTTTTCATTGCACTTGGGTGAAGAAAGTCCACTCAGTGCATTTCACATTTCAACCCTCCACTTTAAGCAGCAGACTAAGAAAGACTATCACTGTTGCAGAAATATGGCGTCAAGTTCCTTGGGCAGCAGGCTGGTGGCTTGTCTTCTCAACATTTCGGAGGCTCGCAGGAAAGACCTGGTGGAGACTGTGGCCAAAGCAGCCTTATACGACACCGAAGGCAAGTGTACTTCTATTTTGTATCCCACCTTAAATTAAATGAGTCTGGGGATATTTAATACTTCCCCACCTGTCCTCCATGATGCTGCTAGACATGTTTTCTTGGACTTTAGTGAGCCTGTGAACTTAACTTAAACATTTTTAACATGGGCAATTTTTATTCCTTTTCATAATTATTATACATCAGGCGTTCCACGAGAGGGGACCACAGTGCTGAACATCTTTAATGACCATGACTACAACCGTTCTGTCATCACCATTGTGGCCAGTATCGACTCTATCAGTAAGTACTGACCCTTTACATTTGTGGTGAAATATGTCCTACATTCATTCTCCTACTCCTGAGGGAAGTGCTTCTACAGCAGGGAGTCACTCTCTGTCCCCTGCTCTCCGATCCCCTGAGAGGAAAAATAAATCCTTTAATAAGCTTTGTCAGGGATTTAAACACAAAAAATTCAGGATGAACATTTACTGGCAAAGACCATAGTGAAAAGTTTATCTTACTGAATGCTTATCCCGAACACGACCTTCTCACAATGCAGACAAAGCTGTCGAGGTTTACAGTTGTACGTCCTACACTCAGCTTAATTTGCCCAAAATGACCAAATCTTTTATTTTTATCATATTAAATTCAGTTTTCTTCAGACTTGGATCAGTATTTCTGCTGAAAGATGCACAAACCTTTAAATGTATGAATTGGCTTCTTTAGATGAGACGTTTAATTTCACCTCCATCCCACCCGTCATTTTATATATATCATATATATATTCCAGGGGAGGCGGTTCTGTCAGCATGCGAGAAAGCCTGTGGGCTGATCGACATGCGCGCTCACACTGGGGTCCACCCATGTATGGGTGCCGTCGACCTTGTACCCATATACCCCCTGGGGGAGGAGGTGGGAGTGGAGGACTGTGCTAAAGAGGCTCGGGGTAAGATGCCATTTGTGCATACATTCAGTTGATCCTATGTTATATCTGTTCATTAGCCTTCAGGGCACAGTCATTACTTGTGTTTCTTGTTTTGTATTCTGTGCAGCACCTGCTTGGGACAGAGATGAGCATGTTTTCACTCTAAGTGGCTCAAATAAAATTAACACCTAGTGTGTGCACACAGGGATACGTGCATTAGATGGGACTTGAAAATGTATTTTTTCCTATCCAGTAAGCAGCTGTAATTCGCATTTAACCCTGTATTTTTTTTTTGGCTTTCATTTTTAGTATATGCAGGGTTCGTACAAAGTCTTGAAAGTTTGGAAAATGCTTCATTTTAACCGTTATGTTTTCAAGGTTAGGAATTTGCTTGAATTTGAATATACTCCTTGAAAAATGCTTGATTTTCAGCATAATCTGGTGTTTCGTCATCTACGCAATCACTCATGGAAACCAAAATGTGTGTCTCCTGACATTTATAGTAACAATTTATATGTGATGATAAAAGCTTTGAGAGTCTGGAAATGTTTGGCTTAGGTACCTTGAAAGTGCTTGAAATGTGCTTGAATTTTACTCTTCAAAAGCTGTACAAACCCTGTATATGATACCACAGTTATTTAGAACGTGTCAAAACGTGGCTTTATCCCCCCTGACATACTGTATATGTATTCTATACTGTAATGAGCTCAACCGTGGTGCTCATATAGGAATGTGTCTGGTGGCTGACATCTTTTTTACGTTCCTGTGCTGTTGATTAGTTTTACAGTTTACCATCTGACTTAGCAGCCATAACCCAGCATGTGCAACTGTGCACTCTGTATGCTAATCTGTGTGCTGTGATTGGAGATTAATAATTGGGAAACTCACTAACAAGCACTGTATTTATGCATGCGTGTAATAAGTGGTCCATTTTCCTCTGTGTGAATTACACCACCTCAGGTGTGTTTTGTCTGACACACTCTTATTGCTCTCGTGTTTCTGAAATTGTGCGCATGTAATGACATTACACATGGTTAGCGAACACCTCTGTGTTCTTGCTGGGGCTCAGCTGTGGCTCAGGGACTTACAGAGCGGGTCCAGGGCACCAGTGCGTTCCTGTTTGGCTGGGCAGACTCCCCCCTTCAGCGGGGGCTGGCACAGAGGAGGAAGGAGATGGGCTGGTTCAAGAAGACGCCAGACTTGCAGGCAATCAGGCCCGACATGGGGCCTCAGCCGTGGAAACGATTCGGCCTCACAGGTGAGCCAGAGGTGGGAGAAAGTGTAAGCTAAAATTGGTATGCCAGACATGCTTCTCAAGGTAAATGTTTGAGCCTGAAAGGGAGGTTAGAATGTCTCATTGCCAGGATTATACAATGCAGGTGACTTTGTCTCTGTATTTACAAAACTATGTTTGTTACAGTCCAACCACAGGCAATCTCTCTCCTCTTCTTTGACCTTTTAAAGAAAACAGCATCCTGAAACATTTAAGTGCTGCATCTTTAACGGATTGATTCCTACAATTCAACACTCGCATGGCATATGTACTAAAAAGTATTGGTCGCTCTAATCATTCCTCCTGTCCATGCTGACGGTGAAGCTATCCCTTTGATACCCGACTCCAATGTGAAAAATGGGTAACAAAATCCAGTTCTCATTCCGTGAAAAAATGTATTCCACAAGTATCCCCCCAAATGAGATACGTGCTAAAACACCTTACTAGTGAGCTGCATTATAATAGTATAGGTAGAGGTAACAGTATGTCAACAGAGCAAACTAATCTGGTCTTAACTCCCTATCAAGGCTGTGTTACGGAAACTGTAAACATCCACACCAACATATTTATAGGAAACATATTCATATAGCTTAGTGTTGACATGTTAACTTGTCATGCTAACAAGTTATTAAGTTATCATGCTAGTTATTAACTTATCATGCTAACAAGTTATTAACTCATGCTGGCAAGTTTTTAATTTTAAATGCTAACAGGTTATTAACTTATTATGCTAACAAGTTATTAGGTTATCATGCTAACAAGTTATTAATTTTACATGCTAACAGGTTATTTAAACTGTAAATTGAATGGTCAAGTAAATCAGCATCAAAATGAAATGAAATAAGACAAAGTTCTCATAGTGGAAAACCATGAGGACCATGTCTAGGAAAATGGATTCTGAAGTTCAGCTGAAGCTACTATGAGGCTTCAGTAGTCTGAGTTAGCCAAATCAAGCAGGTATTTTGGATAAGCTTCATATTAGCTTTAGCTGAACTTTGGATGTATTTTTGCACAGAACGAGGACTGTAGATTTGAACCTTCACCCTCCTCCGCCATCACTTCAGAGCCATTATGGACATGAGGAATGATCACAGCAACTGTTTCAACGTACATATGGCATGTGAGTATTGTATTGTAGTTGTTGAGTATTGTAAGACTTGAAAAGTCTATTGTCGATGTCCATTCTGTTATTCAGTGCATTAAATAACTTATTCTTACAAAAAACTGGGCAGTCATTGCCAATGTGGTGTCACCTTAAGATATTTCTAGTGCAACTTCAGTGGTGTTTGATATTTTAATCTTCTTACAACATTAACCGTGTCAGTCCCTCAGAATCAAAGAGCAAGAGTCAATGGGTTTACAGGGAGAAAACAATTCTAGGAGTGGCAGAAATTCCAATTTTACCGCCAACTGTAGCCTAAGTAGACTATAGTGCAATGGAGCAACAACACATTGCATTTTGAGGCAAGGTTGAAACTTTTTTTTTTTTTACTAGAGAGGGTCTTCATGCCTTTTACAATTCCTTTGCTGTTGTTTTCTGCAATAGGAATGGCTGAATGCTCCAAGATAATGCTAATTTCATGGAGTTATGGAAAGCAATTCTGGGAAATGCAAGACAGCACTTACTGAAGGGAAAGTAGAGGTGGACTTACAGTTTGAAAGTGTTCTTTCAGTTCTGATTTGGCTGATGTCCTGCAGGTGTTGGGGCCAGCCCATATGTCACGAACTGCAACATCACAATCGACACACAGGACATCGCCATGGGACGCAGCATCGCCACAGCCATCAGGGAGTCCACCCCGGGGGGCTTGTCTGGGGTGCAGGTGCTGGCTTTGCCACATGAGGGTGCTGTGGAAATCGCGTGTAATGTGGAAAGCGTGAAGGGGAGTCCACCTAGTCACGTGACTGCAGGTGAACCATGGCCGTCTTTCAGCATCGACAGCCAGCCGTACTGTCATGCTCCAGCTTCCCTCATCACGGCGAGGGTCACAGAGCTGGCAGGGAGGCAGGGGGTTGGCGTGAAGGGCACCGCGCTGGTGGGGTTCACTCCACTTGAGTGCAGGGGCCTGGCAGAGTTGGCACTGTCTCAAGGGATTGCTGAGTTCTGGAAAGAGCAGCGCAGGATCCGTATGTGAAAACAAATCTTTTCCAAAACCAGTGAAACCTCAAGTACCTCATCTTTGTTTGACATCACTTTAATTACAATAAAAATTGCTCTGCCCCCCACTGTTACCATTGCTAACCAGTGGTGGAAGAAGTAGTCAGAGCCAATACCACCGCAATACCAAACTGTGAAAAGTCCTGCATTCAAAACCTTACTTGAGTAAAGGTATGTATTATCAGCCAAATTGACTTAAAGTATCAAAAGTAAACATTCATCATTCTGCAGAAAAAATTGTTATAGTAAATAGTTATTTAGCTTAAGAAGTAGGAGAATTTTCTCAACCCATAAAGGAACACTTAATTCTTCAGTTTGACAAAATCAAAATCACCAAGGTACATGGTTTTCACTGGACAGGAAGGGTATGGAAAAAAATAGCCTATGGCTGTAAATGCAGTTGAGTAGAAAGTATAATATTAGCATCTGAGATGTAGTTGAGTAGAAGTATAAAGTTGCATAAAATGAAAATACTTGAATAGAGTACAAGTACCTCAAATTTGTACTTAGGTACTTGAGTAAATGTACTTAGTTACATTCCACCACTGTTGCTAACCCTGTCAAGCTTTCCATCCTAGCGCTGCACGTATGCAGTTTAATATAACAGTGGCAGATTTACCACTCAAAATTCTTAGTAATTTTTGAGTGAATAGGTCTTTGATTTCACACAGAACAAAGCAAAAGTGGGTTTCTCATTTCTAGCCAGCTGTTGCTAGCTGATTTTATCAGTTGTAGCTGTGTTAACTAGAGTTAGCTAATTAATTAATTAACACTAACTGCTATTTTGGTTGAAACCCCCGTCTTTAGCTGACTTGTTTTGACTGACTTGCCTTGTAAAGGGATATGCACATAATGGCTATACCTCATATAATTCTAAAAGACTGAGGCTAAAGCTATTATGTCTCACACAGAATTTAGCATGCCCACCAGTTAATGAGCCAGATAAGGGGCAGAATTCTTGTCTTCCAAGGTAGAGCCAGCTTCCCTAGTATTATAGTACAGTATAAATAAAAATGTAATTAAAACGTATTCATTCTAACATAGCCCTGTTTGGAATAAGTAAGGATGAAGACGTTGGCTAACGTTATGCTACCTTCGATAAGTTTGGCTGGTGCTGGTGGAGTATAAACTTCCCCAAACCAAATAAAGATCAAGACAGAGCTGCTAACGTTAGCCTAAACTCTATATAGTAGCATCTTGTCTCCTACACAGTGGATGTTCTGGTCCTCAACAGGTACTAATGTAACCTTCAATCCCACACAACATGCAGTTAGCTAATAATATGCTCTTTGGCTTTGGAAATAATGCTAGTTCTTTTACTACCGAAGCTAGTCAGCCATGGATGCTAACATTTGTAGCTTACGTTAGAGCAGGCAAACACACTGTTGAACCCATTCCTTACAATCTTGCTCTTGTATTTCTGGCTTTGGAAAGGCAAATTAAACACCATTCTCTAAACACCAAACTCACTGTTACTAGTCTACAGCCCCATTTGCACTGTTTGAGCATGTAGAGAAGTCCAAAGCTTGTTAGCAAACAGTCCATTTAAATGTTTGAGTGTAATGCTCATTTGATTGTTCACAACATTGGGAATGCACTTAACATTCTGTTTTAACTGGAACAACACTTATAATGTTCTGTGCCTTTTACTCATATTTCCTGATATCTGATATTTAATATTTCAATAGCTTAATAACTGCATTTAAAGAAATTTCATTAAAAATTGATGAGCAATTGTGTGTGATAAGCTTTTATCAGAAATATTACATAAAATAAATAATTGATCAATTTTCATGATACTGAAGCAAATATTTCCATATTCTCAGTAATAACACTACTGTCTGATCAGTGCCTTCCTAATCTCACACTTGCAGTAAAAAAAATTTGTGTTTCTGAGTTTCTTCTCTAGCCAACCAAGACTAAAATCATAAACCCCAGCATATCTTTCTCCAGAGTGGAATTTGAATTTTCTTATGTGTGTGTCATTTCCTGTTTAGAGGAAATGGGACACTTGTGTTTACTGATGAGTCTCTGCTGATGAGTCTTTTCCCATAATTTTCCACCATCAGCCTTACCATGCCTGACTCTGTGGGAGAGTCACCATCTGTGTGTGAAACAGCTATTTTTATAACAAGTCATGGACTGGATCTTCTAGAAACATCCAGCGTTTTGGTAGCGTTTCGATGACATACCAACTTGTGCAACCCAGTTTGGAAATGTAATTTTTATATAGTTGTTTGCCATTTAGTTAAGTATATTTTCTTGTACATTCCATACACAGTGTAAGCTCATGATGCACAGGATTAACCATTTAATAACATGGAGATGAATTTGGCCAGAGGACAGGTCAGGAATTAACTGGGGCGCGATGATTCCACTCATTTCTTACATAAGGCCAGTATAATGCATTGAATAGCAGCACATTCATGAAGTAAGGAGGTACAGATTTGAGCCACTAGGTAATAATAACGTGGGCTGTATGGATGTGGCATACAGGCAGGGTCAGAGTACGTTTTAAAAGCCAAAAAACTGCATTTTAAGATGTTTAATTTTAAGCCATATGTAAAGGAAATGAATGATTCCAGAGATAATAACCGCCTACTCTACATACAGAGAGTGGGGGCTAATCTGTTAAGCTTTACGCACAAACCGAGGTAGTATGATTCACAAAATCGTAGAGTGAGATTGGTATGCTTTGGTGTCAGTGTCTGAATTTACTATCCTTTCATTATGTTGTGTAATTTTTCATTTTTCTGCATTTGACGTTACGTAAGGTTGCCCTTTGAGGCAGAAGCTGTGCAATTTTCATCAGTGTGTGAGCGCGTCTTTGGATAAGCTCTCCTACTGCGTGAACATTCACCTCTTTGTATGTCATCCAGCTGAGGCTCTTAGTCACACAAGCAACGCAGCCATGCAGCTTCATTTCATGCATACACAACCCTCTCCCTCCCTGTCACACACACACACACACACACACACACACACACACATAGTCTTTCTCTCTCCTCTCTGCTGTCTTCCTCCCTCTTCTTCATCTAGACACACATGCATACGCATTTACTCTATGGATGGCACACACACATACACTCAGCCTGCCAGGCTTGGGAGCATCAAGGCCTAATCTAGGTCACAGCATAAGCCCAGAGGTATCCTGGTCTCCACACACACACACAAACACTCATGCACGCACATTTTTGGTTTTTTTGGGGGGTTTTGCCTATAAAATCAATTTTGACTCGACTAATTTTCCCTCAGCTAACGGTGAAAAGCATTTGATTTTCCTTTTTACAACAGACACCTCACTTCCCAGAAAAAAGAAGACTATCTATAAATAAAACCAGTGAATTTCACGTTTTCCAAAAATCCCCTCCCCATCTTCATCTCCTCCCTCTCTCTCCCAAATAACCTCATTGGTTATGTGATTGAGTCTAATGGCTCTTATGATTGTCACAAGGCCATCATTTCCTTCATTAAGTGCCGTTTGGGATCTTTCTACAGCAGATCGCTGAATCAACATCCATTTGAGAAACACTTTCCCACTGAAGCCTAAACTAAATCTATTTTGTGTGTGTGTGTGTGTGTGTGTGTGTGCGATCTGCTTAAACAAAGACATGGATGCAGTTAATGTGCATCCATGCTGCAGTAGCACCATAGGATCCCTTCGCCTGACAGCGTACCATCCAAGATGCGACCGTGTGTCACAGCACAGAAATAGAGGAGCTTATTTCTTTACATCAGTCTCCAGCCTTCTATAAATATCCCAAAGCCCTCTGTTCTCTCTCTCCCTCTCTTTCTTTTTTCTTTCTTGCTGCTTTTTCTGTTCTCCCCCTCCCTCCCTCTCCCTTTCTCCCCCGTCTCTCTGTTTGTCCATTTTTTTCCCTACACGCTCTCTGCCTCCCACATCTTCCCCTTTTCCCTCTGCTCCTGTCGTATAATGTAAAGAAATGTGTCTCTTGTCTGTCTAGAAAGAGGCAGCCGTGTTAAGCGGGGACAAAAACACTCATGTGCTGCATATCATTTCTCTCCTGCAGGGCTAGTTAGTAAGCTGACTGTGATTTTATCATATCACATGAAGAAATCTCCTCCTTCCCTTCCTTACTTCACAACTCCACAGATTTTCACCAATCAAGTGCAGTGTGACGGATAATCACAGCCATTAATCTCATCTGTGACTGCTAAGATGTTTGATTCAAAAATAGGAAAATAGAAGAAAAAGAGGCCAAGCAAATTGTATCGAAAGCAGCTTCCAGTAAGACGCTGCTGTGCTCGAAATGTGAGCGCTCAGTGCCATCCTCCCTAACCTATCAGTGTGGGAAGTAAGCGTGCCACCTATGAAGTCAGCAGTCCCCAACCCCCACCCTGAACACATGTTCAACATCCTCTGGGCACAGGCTGAGCAGAGCACTGAGACACAGCTGAGAATTAGAGAGAGAGAGAGGGAGAGAGAGCAGTGAAGTGGAAATATGGGTGAGCATGGGTGGGAGAAAGACAGAAATAGAGCGATAAAGCAGTGAATTAGGCAGAGGCAGAGAGAGGAGGAGGAGAAATACAGAGAGTCTTTCACTGAGGCGGTGATGCTTCGTGCCGACGAGGTTATTTTCTCCCAGCAGAAAGCTCTCGTCGTGTGTGGATGTGAGAACCTTGTGGATTTGCTCCCCTCTGAGTCTCAGTGGAATTCATTGCATCTGGATCCAAAACAGCAGCAAACGGAGGATGCGACTGAGGCTGGATGCTAGGATCAATGTGGGCCTGTGACGTCGGCACTCCCCTCCGTGGCTACCTTCTTCCCCATAAGGATGGCTCCAGCGACACTGACCCAGATTGTGGAGTCCTGGCTCTTCGCTGTGCGCTGCTCCTCGGCTGGTCTGTGAATGTGATGCGGACGAGGCATGTTCTACACCTCGGCAGATACCTCTCAGCCCGCTGCCTCTGCTGACATCTGTCTCCGTGGATACACAGAGCAGCTGGCAGGGTAAGGATGCACTGCTTTGACCTGCACGCTCAAATGTCAGGCTGATGGGTTTTGTGTGTGCACGTGCCTGTGTGTTGTATGAATACATTACAAATCACTACGACCATGTAGATCCAGTTGTATTTCTCACACACGTGAATGGAGACATATATTTGGATTTCCTTTCAGAGGCTTCAAACATTACCATAGCGTGGCTGTGGTGATGAACTGTGTATGCATGCACAATGTAGAATAGCTTAATGTATAATGTATGACCTAGGAGATATCATGGTGAGCAACAAGTAACTGCGCTTCCCCCAAAGTACCAAGGAAAGTAGGCTAGAAAGGCCCAGGCAGAGAAGACCTGAATCAAATATTTATTTATAAGTCCTCTTGGTTTCTGAAAGCATTTGGCTTCATTCTGCTGGCAGGGAAAAAATGGGCACGAGGAAAATGTGTTCCTTCACTATGGGAAAGAATAAAGCAATTTTATTCAGCTGGATCCCACCTGAACCAGTCTAATAAAGACAAATTCAACCCAGTCATTTCCTCCTCAGTCTGGTCAGTGCAGTTCAGTTTAATTTAATTCAGCGTCCTTAAACAAGTCAATAAGACACATCACAAATCAGTATGTCTTCTACCACAAGACAAAGGAGTGGGCGACCAGAGGTCAGACAGAGCACAACTGTCTCATGTCATTAAGAAATTACACACGTCTTATGATGGTGAGCATAGGATGCTGACTTCAGTCCTTTTACTTGCAATTCCATATTTCATTTTTTCCCCTTCACATGCTGATTTAGTAGCTTGAGAAACACATTTATAATGAGTGGGTTTATTTACAGTAACCGAATAAAGATTGAATATGTACATTTATCACAGTGGATTGTAAATCTGCTTAAAGTAAAATTGCTTTGCAAATAAAGTATCTATTTATCTATCTGTATTGCTCATAATCTGTAATTTTCAGAAAAGAACTAGTTCGTACAACATGTTGTCCAACCACTTCGAAAAGTCAGATAGTTGTTCCGAACTGCTTTTTCAAGGTGGAATGAATAGCCGGCCATCATAGAGAGGGGGGGGGACATGATATTGTTTAAACTTGGGGATAATTGTGCACATTTTCAGACGAAGTTGAAACCCTAGTGCCTGTCACACCTCGGCACAACTGACCAATCACTGCGTGAAGTGGGCGTGACTGTTGGAGAAGGGACAGAGCTGAGGCAAATGAGACAGTGAATAAAGAAAAGTAGGCCCTGTCCCTCATGGCAAAAAAACAAACTGAATCTGATCTGTCACATTATTGTAATTGCTCCTCTGACATGACAATCAGTTCGAAAAATAAGGGGTTTGTTAATTCTCATAGTCCTGCCTCTGTTACCACTATGACAGCTATACTGCTCCATCCAACCTCACTAATCTCCTCAACATACTATGATACTTAGGAGTCAATTGCCTCATTCAAGGGGAGAAGACATCTGAAAAGTATTATCGTAGCAACATGGCTGACCTGACCTCAGTGTAGAAAAGGCCTTTAAACAGGAGTGGATGTACAGTAGCTCAGGGCAAGGGGATAACCATTGTCTATCGCTGCATCTATTCCATGTTTTGGTGCATTGAAGCAGAGAGTCTAATGCAATTGATTGGGAGACTGGATGATGGCATTGTGCAGCCGCATAAAAGGGGTCAACGGTAGCCTAAAGGTTAAAGAAAGGCTTGGACAGGGAGGGCAATTGCTGGAGTCTCCATACTGGTCAGAAAACATGGGTAAGAAGTGAGTAATGCTCTTTTTCAGAAGCCATTGTAGAGGAGTCCATAGACCTGCAGTAATCAATATTTTTTTTAATAAATAACAGAATCAAATTACTCCAATGGAGTCACTTGTAGTTCCTAAGAATAGAGTGCTGCCTAAAACCCGGAAATGAGTTAGCATTTTTGCACATTTTTGCCTCGTTTTGAAGTCAGTGGGTTTCTTGAATGGGTTTGGTAACACAAGCTTAAGAGATTTCCACGTTTTGTTCTACGACATAAAATACGTCAGTAAATACCCTATTAAGGAATTTTGAGGTCATGCGACCGTGGTGTCCTTTATAGCCTAACGTTAGCTTTTTACTTCTGACGATTGCATTTAAGCTTTAATAATCCTAAAAGTGGTGTTCATTTGTGAAGATTATCTTGCTGCACAAAACATGTAAGTATCATAAACTTTTGTTCACCACAGAGCTTATTTTCTGCAACAATCCAGAATCCAATGGAAAAATCCCATTAGCTTTTTGTGGAGGGAACCAGGGCGAAGCTAACTTTCAGGTTGGCCTACAAAAATACATCATCCCTGCAGCATTTTATTAACACTGACGCTATGGAGATTTTTAGCCTCTTTTAGCTCATTGCTTTGGTGTTAAGAAATGCAAATTCACAGTATGGTCTGAGCAGCTCTTCTTATCAACTTTCCTGGGCACACTTCTCAACAAAAAAGCAAAAATAGTGTCTAGCTGATGAAGAAAGTTGATCATCTATCAAGATATTTTCTGAAAGGTTTGTGGACACCAAACCGGAGCTTAAAGGGTTGCTTTTGGACTGACATTTGTCTGTTTCAGGGTCCTGGTATTGTCACATCATTAATGTTATTAGTACTTGTGCTTTTCTTGCTATGACAAGTCAAAATGTCTGCTGTGAAAACTGCCTGCTGTTTTTTTGGCCACTTGGGACAAAGAAAGACTACACAACAAGCTGATAGACGCTAGCCTGACATATGCATTGTTATTGCTAACATGTTAGCAAAAAGTTGCCTATTCACACATCCAGCAAACATGGACAACAATTCCATTTATTTGGAGTTGGATCTCCCAACAGAAATATCTGGCTTTGTAGCTGCTAAATGCTCCACTATGTTCACCAGCTAGGTGCATCGGGTTTATACTGTAGCTGAGCTTTGTTAGCTGTAAATGGCTGCCTATTTGATGTGGATATCTTGGACTGAACCATTCAGTATACTGTATCTCTGGGCTATAAAACCAAAACAATGAGCTAAAAACGGCTAAAAAGCTTAGTAGCGATGCAGCGTTGGATGATAATTATGTGTGTGTTTCACTGTGATGGACCACATTCAACTAATGTTACTAATCAATGATACTTTGATTGATTGTTCGTACTTTTGATTAGTGCAACTTTAAATTTTCTTTGCATTTTTGATTTATTCCTTTGTATAAATTCATTACTCAAAATGATGGGTTAGTTGATGGTAAAAAAAAGAAAAGAAACATTCTGGATGAAATATAAAATGCTATTATGTTTCACCAAGAAAGTCAAATTTAAAGACTTGATTTAAAGATCATCTTATCTACTGATAAGTTTACTCTAAAACTGTCAATATTAGTATTGAACTCCTCTATCATATATTAAGTCTAATTAGAGTGTTCTGCATCTGAGAAAGAGCATGTGTGCTTAGCTGAATCATTCCCTGAATTAATGAAAGTAAAAATTAAATAATAAATCTGTAATAAATAGCTCTTCATCAAAGACTGAACTTGACTGTTCCATAAAAAATTAGCTGCAGAACCAGATTAGAGACTGGGAACGACAGAATGGTAACAGCATTACAGTGAGTTTACCTTTGCAACATCAAGGACGCATAAAAATAGCTTTGTGCTAAAAATATCTCAACCAAGGATTATTTATAGAATGAAAGGAGAGAGGGATGCATAAAATGTCCATGTTTTGTAATCTGTATTGTAGCTTCTGTGCATATTCCAAGTTAGAAAATTAGTATATGAATTCTGAGTATTCTTGGCTTTTAGATAATAAGAGTGTTGTTTTTATGCTGCACACTCTTAGTTATTGAGCCTGTCCTTTTAGCCATGCTAACAGCATGAACGACTAGAATATCTACTATTGATTGTCAAGAAATGTTATACAGGCATTAACGGCCCCAGAGGATGAAGCCTACTGACTTTTGTGATCCCCTGACTTTTTCTCTGTCGCCACGATGAGGTTGGCATTTGTAAAATAAAATAAAGTCAGATATCTTGACAACTACTGGATGGATTGTCATGAAATTTGCTGAAGATATTCAAGGTCCCTAGAGGATCCGTTCTAATGATTTTGGTGACGACAAAAGTTTCACTTATTCAGTGAAATATCTCAACATCTACTTTATGGATTGTTATCAAAGTTTGTACAGACATTCCGGGTTTCCCTGTCGATAAATCCTACTGACTTTGGTGACCTGAAGTGTCCTCTTGTCTTACCGGAAGGTTGACATTTTCGGTTGTTATTGAAACATCTCCACAACTAATTGCCGTGAAGTTACAGACATTCATGTCCCCGACATGGTGAAGTGTAATAATTATAATAAGTCCAAATGTCAATTTGTCCATGGCTGTAAGTGCTGCTAGTCTTGTTGAAGTTATGATTTTAAATGACATACAGAAAGTGAGGACCACAATGGAAAAAAACATAGATTTTTGTATTTTTGTCACTGACGATTCATTTCTTTTTAGGTAAGAGAAATACAGATTTAATTTAGATTTAAGTGTTTTCAAGTTTGCACACATAAGGAGCTAGATTTCATGAGTAGGACCTGTAGGTCACACAAAATACCTGTGCCCCCCAAAATTACCTAACAACACTCTGCAGTTGCCCAGACTACAATTTAATACCACTCTATTAGATCAAAAACAGTTCATGACCATAAAAAAAGGGAAAATTGACAAATTACAAAGTAAATCTCTATTCCAATTAGCCTACTGAATATGAGTGGTAGCAGTACATAGAGAGGTACATAAATTAAGCAGTACAGAAAGACATTAAAGATAGAAATTGATAAAAAAAATAGTTCTCATATCTACACAGCATACTCATGGTTCTCTAACTGCACTAATGGGAAGCTATAAAAAAGGGGGAAAAACTATATGTAACAAAAGTAATTGAATGCACAGAGTTGTTTATTCTCCTGGTGTGTAAGTTGTCTGCCTGAGCTTGATGTCTACAAGTGTAAAAATACCTACAGTTCCTGCACTACTCATTTCCCAGTGTGAGTTGTACGGTACAGTCACAAGACTGGCTCGCCAGTATATCAGCAGGATGTGATTTGGGGGAGAAGTATGTGTCCATTAAATACCCAGGGGGGAAAATCTCAGAGAGGTCCTGTCCTAATTCATTCCAACATCAATGCCAGAGGCTGAACTGCTGCCTTGATTATACCAATTTACCCTCCCACCCAGCAAAAAGGAAGACATGTAATTACACTGTTTACACTGGAGTGCTTTCCTCTCTGAAAGGTCCCCAAGTAAACAGGCTAGCTTTGTTATTCTTCTGCATTGGAGTCATTGTGATTGAAAAATACAATAAATGTCAAACTGTTTGCCTCTGTGACACTGATATAGAGAAACATTAACAGCTCTCATTGTATATTAGGATATGTAAGGGCTGTAATAAAGGCTCTCATGTGGACTGAATAATGTCATCTAATGGAAGGGCAGTGATCAGTGTAACTTTGATTGTTACATCAGAATCAGATCAGATTACAGTTAACTGCAAAATGTACTGTAGATGATTCAGACCACTTTCTTTTGACTGTAGCCAACAATACAAAATAGCTATAAAGCTATAAGCTAAATTGCTTTACAGGTAACTTGAAGTATTTAAATTTGCTAAGCAGATAATATTGCTGTTTTAGGCAGGACATTTTAACCTGTGATTGATTGCAAGTTCTCCTTTTTTTAATGACTTAATAATTCAGAATGTCTAAATATAGAAGAACCTGTCTTCAAAGGTTTTATACGGTACCTGAGGGATCTCAGTGCACGGCTACATCCAGGAAGAAAACAGAAGCCAATTAAGACAACAACATTTTGAGAACTCTGCTTATTTCTGTTAGTGAGGTATGAAGACAGATACCTCTCTCATGTCTTAAGTATGAATTACTCAATAAATTAAATGAACGAGATACAACATGTTTTAGAGATGCTTAGTTTTAGAGGTGTTGGCTTTTGTTTTGTTTTTTTTGGACAGAGCCCATCTAGCTGTTTTCCCCCTGCTTTCAGTGTTTATTATTAGTTTTAAAGTGGCTATAATCCATATTTTTATAATAATGATGTAGACAAAGTGAAAACAATGTGACAACGTGAAAGGGGTTGCTAGTGATGATGAACCCATAGAGAATTATCAGCTGAAGCTGCAGCTCCCGTCGGCTTTACTGAGCTTTTAGTGAGTTTCAGCTCACTGTTTATCTGTCTGGCCCACAACTTTACTCTTTTGGTTCATTCTCAGTTCTCAGCGAAAAGACAAAGTTAGTGACTAGCTGGTGAACATAGTGGAGCATTTAGCAGCTAAAGAGCCAGATATTTTTCTCAAGCGTTGTTACAGACCAAAAACAGAGCTAAAAGAGAGTGAATATTGGACATTTATCGGGAAGCCAGAAACACGACTCCAAATGAATGAAAATGCTGCTCTGTAATAGCTGGATGTGTAAATTAGCTGTTTGCTAATAAGTTTGCCATATCAACTTAAAAGGTGATGATATGTTTTTGTTCACAACTTCACAAAATCACTTAATCAGCCATTCTCAACCAGTGGTGGGCCTCGGAGCAGCATCCAGTGGGCGGCGGGGGCAGTGGTGCTGTCAAATGGTGAGATTAAAAGAATTTTTTTTTTTTTGGTAATTTACAAAGCTAGTTATTTTTATATCCAAATCAAAATGCATAATTTCAGTGACCAGTTACGTTTGAATATCACCACACATCATAGGTTGAGACAAACGTGTTTTGCTGCTGTTAGCTAGCTAACGTTCCCTAACGGAACGTTCGGATGCAGTGACACACAATGGATCGGTTTTTGAAATGATAAAGTGATGTGGGAGTCAACCCTGCACCAGTAAAAGCTCCAAAGCGTGTGGTGAGGAAATATGAGCCTGAATACATTACATTTAGAATCATAATGACAGCACAGTGTGGTGAATGTGGTGAAATCCTGTCAAATGAGGCGCTAAAGCCATCAAAGCTCCAGAGACACTTAAACACAAAACACACTGGATGTTATTATTATTATTTGAGAAGGTGGTCCTTGGAAATGTTTTAACAATCAGAAGTGGGCCTTAAGTTACAAAAGGTTGAGAACCCCTGCACTTAATAATATTATTTATAGACTGAACCTTAGCCTTTTACTAGTATGCCTCTTCCACAGCAGACATTTTTACTTGTCACAGTAGGAAAAGCACAGGTGTAAATAATATAATAAAAAAATGATGGCTGAATTCCACTTAGCTGCTTCAGTTTCAGGGTCCTGGTATTGTGCATGCTGTCACACCCTCAAACTGTCATGGCTTACGGGGACTCTTGGAACAGAACACAGCCATCGTTATTAGTAACACCTGTGCTTTTCCTAATATGACAAGTCAAAATGTCAGTGTCAGTGTGTCTCAATTGTGTCAAATTGGTGAATGTGTTTTTCATTTTGTGTTTTACTTTTTTCTTTTTTTTTTACAAATGTGAGGTATATGTTATCAAAGTGGTAAAGATGTTTTCTTACCACGCTTTGCTTTTTTTTTTGTCTGATTGCTTGTGCTGTCTTTCTGGGCCATAGCACTTTTGTAATTTTGTTGTCTAAATCAAGAGGTGGAAAGTAGGCTGTACTTCATTTTGAGGTACTTTCCATTTTATTTTACTACTGGACTTGTACTCGACTACATTCAGGGAAACACTGTGGTTTTTACTCCACTACATTTAGTTGGCAGCTGACATGTATAATGTATGCACTTTATTGCATATAATCTGCATGAGTCCTTTGACTTTTAATATTACTTGGGTTTTTTAGTTTGCAATATAGTATTTTTATTTGAATACTCATACCGGTATGTCTCTGCCTAAATCCTTTATATTCATATGTCCATTGTGACTCCCTAGTTGAGATGCATGAATGAATGAAACCTACTACTGTTTGTACTTAGTGAAAACAAAACTGAGCTCTGTTGGGAATTGTTAAATTAGCACACTGGTGAGATCTTGTCCAAAGAACCGCTTGTCACTGTATGTATTAATAGAGGATGAGTCTAAGAATGGAAACCCTTCAGTGTCACGGGCGCATAATGCTGTGCATTTACAGTAGCCGGTTTTATGTGCAGTGTAAATGTGTACTTGAGGGTTAGTCTATTCTCATAGACCCCCAGGGACACATAGAAGAGGTTGATCTATAGAAACATCATCAGCATGGGTATATGTGAAGGGTTTCAGTTCAGAATGAGACACTGACTCTTTACAAAATGATTCACAGTACAAAATGATCAATTACATGGTTTTATTACAAAATGCTGTGCAGCCACTTGTGAAATTTCTCATTCAGAATTTCATACTAACAAAATAATCTAACCTAGAAAATACATCTTTAAAACCTTTGACATAGGACATTTTCACAGCTATTAAATTAGTATATTTTTCAACTAAACATCTTTTCAGAGTGGATCATTTTATTTACCAGGGATGATGAGTGAGGTGCTAGATATATTATTTGCAAAGAGAACGTCACATGACTCATTTGAAGGTGTCATGTGATTCAGCTGACTAAACCAACACCCCTGTTTCGAGGCTTAAATCTAGCTTGCAGGCAGGTGCACCTTCTCATGTTTCCTCTCTTTCTCTGTCTACAAATACAGTGTGGCTTTAAGGAGAACAGACATTCAAATGAACAGACATGTCAGTAGGCAGGTGAAGAACTCCATCTACTGGCCAACTATTGAGAAACACATTCATGCTTGAAACTTTTCTAATGTTAAAAATAGACATTTTAAAGGGGGTCTGTGGCAGACAGAAATAAATATATGTTGTCACATAAGGCCATCAGATGTAAACCATGTATCTTTAAAAAACTGTAATCAGTTTTCAGCAATTTATCCTTGAGACATTTTTTAAAGTGGAGCTAAATTGGAACTTCTACAGAAAAGAAACAAATCCAGTTCAAGTACAAACTTCTCAAAGAGTTTGAAATTACAATGTTTCCATGGGAGTAGCCACATATGGGCAGCATGCTTTAGCATTACTTTTAGGCAATTTTATTAGGAAACTATTGTGTGTGCTGTTGAGGGGAACACAACTGTGGCAGAATAAGGTGAAAAAACGATTGGGTAACTTGATTAACAGTCTGGCAGAATATTTCATTTTCACAGCAGACATGGAAAAACACAGGTGTAACTAATAACATTAACGATTGCTCCATTCCATTAAGTGTCCCAGTAAGCCATGGCATACTCTGGAACTCAAACACTGTAATCATATGCAGCCATCGTTAACATTCATTTATTCTCCTGTGCTTTTCTTGCTATGACAAGTCAAAATATCTGCTGTGAAGAAGGCCTATGTGCTGGAAAACTATATTCAAACAATGGTAGTCCAAAAAGATAGTGGTGTGCTTAAGGGGTTAAATCTTGAAATGCACTGAAGAAATAAATGCAAAACAAAAAACTGCGAAAATCCCAAAGTATAACAAAAAGGAGTGATGTGGAATTTCTGATAAGAAAGGCTTTAGTAGTGACATAGCTACTTCATGATACAGTTTTAAAAAACAAACCAGTGGTCACACTATTTAACTGTATCTATGAAAAACCTCCTGCTATAACACAGCGGTATGGAGATTTCTTTTTAGAATTGTTCCCAATGGAAAGACTCAGTGTCAAAATAAAAAGAAATTACTTTCCCTGTGATCCCAGCGATTTTTCCTCTTTTGCCCTCGCTGTTAGAGCTTTGGCCTGTTTTGATTGAACATGATTGAAAAAACACTGGTTCCAACCTTCTTAGGTCTTCAGGATTAAAAGCCGGAGAGGACAGCAGGTGGATGCTCATTCAAACGCACTCCAAAACTCATATACCAAAAGACTGACAGGAAACAAAGCAACAGAAAACAATACATTAGAAACAATGAATAACAGCCATGTTTAAACATGTGCAGTGATCCTACATCCTGACTGCCTGACTCTGGTAGTAATCTGCAAAGACCACTAGATGGCAGTGCTGATTCAAAGTTCACGTCAAAGTCCCGGCAATTTAGACCCTTTTTTAATACTGTAAAGAAGTACAACACCCTAAACACCTACAGTTTTAGAGACCATGCATGTCAGTTCATTTTAGACTACTGTTTCTCTTTGTGTGATTGAATGGTTTCTTCATTGACTTTGCATCTAAAGAATGAAAATGTATTTTTATCAGCTTAAGTGCAGACCTGCTGTTCACTGTGTTTATGGTCATCTGTGGTCATCATGGTCTTCTGGGTTGAAGTACAGCCACACAAGAGGCAAAATCAGATAAAATACTTTGTCTAAAAGAAAAAAATAGAACGTGTTGTTGAGTAATTTAAAAACTGATAAATAAATGTTCCTTAAATGTTGTACCTGGCATGAAGGATGATTCAGGATGATTCAGGGTAATCATTTTCCCAGATCTGGACACCCAGTTACCTTTTGCAATGCCCCTGACGTCTCAGCCTGCATATACAAAGCAAAGGGAGGTATTGCCGAGTGTGGATGTCTTGACTTCTGTGTTACTTGATTGAAAAATGATGAACACATTTCAGTATACTTAGTTGGATAACATTAATGGGGAATGTGAGCATGTGTGACCTCTGGACAGAGTTCTACATGTATCTGCTTTCACTCAACAATAGTGTTTAATTGAGAGAAATATCTACAATGCTATTCTATTCAATCACTCTATTCTGAAAATGGCGACTGATATCTGAAGGAAATAGACTACATGCTGAAGAGTTTTGTTGCTATGCTCTACTGCAGTGGTTCTCAACCTGGGGGTCTGGGGGTCCCGAGATAATTTCCGGGGGTCGCCAGATGGATGTGGATAAAAAATTAAATTACATATTTAAAATCAAATACCATATTTTAGATGAGGAATGGTTTTTACATTATACAGCTTGTGCCAGTGATAGGATTTGCGTTAGAATAGATTTTATTGAGTGTGTTTGTGAGAGCCAAACACTAATTAAAGCCAAAATGGAATTAGTTGTTGTTCTGTCTGTGGGCAAAGCAATGGTCTTCCTGTGTGAGTGTGGTAGCTTGCATGTGATATAATTATATTACAGTAATCCCTGAACAGTCTTGGACATCGGGGTGTTGTCAGTTAAATGTACCAGTGCTAGGAAGGGGGGGGGGGTCGTGAACAGCAAACTCATTATTCTGGGGGGGTCGCAGCTTGAAAAGGCTAAGAAGCACTGCTCTATTGTACTATGTACTTGTACTTCAGGTGTGTTTGTACAGGTATATTTATACATGTGTCTATATGTATGTGGCTAGGTATATACGTATATTCACGTGTGTACATTATTTTGTTCTTAAAATAAGTTTCCTCTCATCCTCTTTCATTTCATCTCCCTTTGCTTTTGGAAAGCATTGCGCAGGGTTCGTACAAAGTCTTGAAAGTCTGGAAAATGCTTAATTCTAACCTCTATGTTTTCAGGGTTAGGAATATGCTTGAATTCAAATATACTCCCTGAAAAATTCTTGATTTTCAACATAATCTGGTGTTTCATCATCGACACAATCACTCATGGAAACCAAACATCTTTAATATTTGAAATGAAATGATCCATCCTCATATTTGTTTGTTGTCTCCTGGAATTTATAGTAACTATTTAGATGTGATGATAAAGGCTTCGAGAGTCTGGAAATTTTTGGTTTAGGTACCTTGAAAGTGCTTGAAAAGTACTTTAATTTTACTCTTATAATTTTACATACCTTTTATAAAGCAACCATTTTGATGTGCTGTAGCAGGAACAGCACAGGTGTAATTAATTCATTAAAAATTAATGGTGGCTGCATTACATTTAGTTTATATCAGTTCCAGGATGCTGGAATTGTGCATGTGGCTCACTGGTATGGCTTCCTAGAACACTTTGAAGAACTGAGCCATTGTTAATGTTGGTTGCACCTGTGCTTTGCCTAACATGGCATGTCGACATGTTTGCTGTGACAAAAGTCTGTAGTGGTGGTGATAGCAGCAGTGATAGCTGCAGTAGAACTAGCTGATGTAGGCACAAGATTTAAATCATACAAATTTAAACAACTGTTTCTGCAAATTGGTGTGAATTGAAATTGACTTTGCTGTAAATATGATTGAAAAACAGCATCCGTGAGTCAATAATGTAAGACAAAAACAAAAGTGTTACAGAGAAAAAAATGAGTAAAGTACAAAATGCAGCCCGTCATGTAATTCACCAGCTTTTGTTCCTGTGCTGCAGCACTGTGTGAAGGTATCATTGGAGCAAAACATCTGAGCACCTGTGCAGTGGAATTTGTAGTTGTAGCAAATAGTCACACATGTGTAACTGTAAATTTGAAGTCACAGAGGAACTACGACTGCTTGAATCTGCCGCTACGAGTCTCAAATACTGTTTTGTCGCTCACAAGTTACAAGTTCCTTTCGCACCACATAGCTCTGTGATATATGAAGCAAAAGTGATTTGTGTACTTGTAGCCCTGAGGCCAGGGGTCACCTGCAGGTGGCAGTAATGCAACGTTGTGGATGCCAACAATAGACATACAGTATATACATAGACGCCGCATTGGCCACTGAATCGTAGGTCAACATCGCTGCCATATTGGAAAGGGCGTTTTTCTCTGTGACTTCAAATTTACTGTTACACATGTGTGACTATTTTCTACAACTACAAATTCCACTGCACAGGTGCTCAGATGTTTTGCACCAATAATACCTTCATGGCACTGCATGGTGGAGGAGAATTGATGGAGTGGAATGGGTGAAGTGAGTCACAAACCTGTGGCTAGAGGCTTGTACCCACAAAACTCACCCAGACTGATTATTTCTGAAATTGACTTGGAACCATTATCATTTTGATTGGCACTGCTGCTGGCCTCCTCATATCCCTCCACAGACTGACACTAAAGAAGAAATGAGCTTTTCTTCATGGGAATTCCCATTAAAGCAAGGATTCAACAAGCTCAGAGTAACTTGTAGAGATAAGTTGAAAACTCTTTACTACAGTAATGTCAGGTTTATTGGGGTCATTGAATGCAACTAACAGTTATGGACACAATTATTGTGCCCATTTCCTGTCAGCAAAAGAACAACAACATTACATTTCTTCAGTTTTTTCAGTTTTTTCAGTTCAGTAATATTCAGACAGGTAAATACCCAAAGGACAAGCCATAAGCTAATATGGTCATAATAATTTTAACAACACCTTAACTTTTGCTAAGAGTATGAGTGCATCCTTGAATTTCTTTAGATATACAGGTTTTGGTTCCAAAATGACAGTTTACCCCAAGGTCCTGCTTAAATGTTATGACTAGGGAGTTTGTCTAACTCACAACCTGTCAGCTGTGGGGAAAACACGGATGTGGACGCTAATTCAAAACTACAGTGTGTGAGGTGGAGAGAGGAGAGGTGAGGAGAGGCTGTGCACTGGTCCTACTCTTTTCCAAACAAGTAAACTTGCTGACAAACTATCCTTTTGTGGAAGGCAAAAAGGGGGAAAGTGAACAGATGTACTGTATCTTTGAAATCTTCAGTGGGATTGTGATATTCAAGACTAACAACAAACGAACTGTGTTTACTCCTCTCCCCTGCAGCTACGCCACCAAGACTGATCCATAATAATAATCCCCAGCTGGAGAACAAACAACATCTGGGCGTGGAGAGAAGTGGGAGGGCGAAGTCTCAGCAGGGTGGGCGGCAGATGGTGACACTGCAGCAGCACTTCTCCAGGTAGCACCTTCACCCCACCAACAACCGGGCTGCACACACTGAAATACACCTACATACTCTACTAGACCCTGACCGATAGTGGATTATTAAAGGCAAATGACAATACCGAGATTTGAGAGTGTGAAGGCGAACTCAATAGCTTTTACACATCAAAGTCTGTTTGAGGTCTTAGGGAGGACCACTGCATATGTGAACAAAGTTGTATACAGCCTCTTGTGGCTCCAGAGGGAGCTGCACAAGGTTTGATAAATTCAGTTGATGCTGAAGACTTCAAATCTATAGAAAGAAGTGAGCTGACCAAACCTCTATCATCTCTGCTTGAGACCCCGAGGCTACATTAGCTGCTACTAGCAAAATACACCTGAATCTCTGACCCAACTGTTGGCGGTCGAGTTGCATTGTGGGTGTTTAAACAAGCTGACATTTCAAACTGGGCTACATCTTGGAGTGTTTGGACTTAAGACAAGATAATTTCATGTGCCACAGTCTTACTTTTACTGTTAGCTGATGGCTGTATATCCAGTTAATCTTTTCAATCAATCAATCAAACTTTATTTATATAACACAAGTCATACATTAAATGCAACTCCAAGTGCTGAACATAATGAGGGGTTAAAAGTAAAATGAATGAATAAATCCATCTATCCATTTTCTTCCACTTATCTGGGGACGGGTCGTGGTGGCAGCAGGCTAAGCAGGGTTGTCCAGACGTCCCTCTCTCCAGCAACGCTTTCCAGCTCCTCCTGGGGGATCCCAAGCTGTTCCCAGGCCATATGAGATATATAATCCCTCCCGCGTGTTCTGGTTTCTCCTACCAGTTGGACGTGCACAGAAAACCTCTAAATAAAATCAAGTATAAACAATAAAACTAATAATAAAGTAAGAAGAAACAGTAAAAGTGCAGGCTAAAAAGTTTTCTTTTAAAGATATCCACACTCTCTGCCCCCCTCAGGTCCTCTGGCAGGCCGTTCCACAGGCTGGGGCCATAGTGGCAAAAAGTGTCCTCGCCGTGGGTCTTAGACCGGGCCCTTGGAACAACGAACAGACATCTTCCAGAGGACCTGAGGGATCTAGTGGGTACATATCTTAAAACCATGTCAGACAGGGAGTCGGGAACGAGACCGTTTAGTGGTTTGTAGACCAATAAAAGAATCTTAAAATAAATTCTAAAACTAACAGGTAGCTAATGCAGCGATTTATAAAGTGTGCATGTGTGCTCTCCTTCTGGTCCTGGTCAGCACTCGAGCAGCTGAATATTGTATGAGTTAAAGCTGATCTATGGCTTTTTTTTGCATTACAATAGTCCAGCTAAATAGTGATAAAGTGTTTTTCTTTCTGGCTGGTATTCTAGATTCAGCCGTTTTTGTGCACAATCATTTCTCCAGTAGACCTTTATGATAGTGATGGGGTAATGTAGTGTACTGTAGGAGCCGATTTCAGTACTGTAAAACGTCCAGATAACATGTTTTCATAGTTCATTGCCTATTAAATGAAATTTGTGAGAGAGTGTTGCCCTCAGTGCACTCAAACCATCACCTGTGCAACTACAGCCTGCCAGTAAGGTGAGGTGAGGTTTTTCTGTGAGGTACAATGTTTCTATCACAGTAGCTGATATCATGGTAGATTAAAAGCCAGTGGCCACAACTCAATGACAAACCGTCCTTCCGAGCAACAAACATAATGCATAGTACACATCCATCAAAGGCCAAACACCAACTGTGATGAACTGCTGGGCTTCTGTGGTGACATCCGACATTTTCATTAACTTGAGAGCCTGCTACATGTAGAGATTGTCTTCTTTTATTGGAGTTCCCGACACTAAAGCTTGATATGAAGTGTGTTATTGATTTCGCCTCCTGGCATGTGATAAAGGGAAATAATAACCAAGCATTATGTCCAGCCAACTGTTGACGGCCCCTCTTGATCCAAGTTTGATCCCATCTGCACATGCTCAGCGAGCTGTGAGATTAGGCCCCGATGATTTGTGACTGTAAGTTAATTCACCCCTGCCATGCAAAAGATATTTGGACTGCTGCGCCACATTTAGGGAAATTAGACTTTTATCTCCCTGTAGTTAGCACAGGGGGATGTGTCAGTCAACCTATAATAAAAAATAACTATGCTTTAATAGCATTGGCATAGTGGTTCAAGTTTCCACTAAATTGCATGCGTTGAAATCACCACATTCTTGTATTCTATATTTTTAGGTCCATTTAATCAGTGTCTCATCCATAGCAGCCATTTTAAGCAAACTCTGACTGAAACTTCTGATGAAATACTAATTTGCTGCTGATATGCCTTTAAACACTGGCCCCTAAGGACCCTTTAGTGGTGCTGGTGAAGCTCTGGAGGATCCTTTGTGTCTCATATTTTATGTACAGAACAACTTCAACTCTAAAAACTTGAAACTGACTTCTAAGTTTTTAGATATTTTCCACATGACAAGATCTGGGTAGTTTTAATTTGATACTACATAGATCAATTACTGCTTTTTAAACTCACAACAAACACCAAATCATTTCAGAGTCATTTGTCGGCGCACCATTTGAGATGCTATTTATCTTTTTTCATAAATTCGTTTTTATAAAAGTAAAAAAAAAGTGAAAACACAATTCTTTTATCTGGACTACTTTTTTTTTTTCCTCACACAAAATGATTGTTGAATCATAATGAGAAGAGAAAATAGTAGTTTCATTTAAGCGTCTTTACTAAGATTTAAACAATTTAAACAGTACAGTTGTCAATATGCACATTATATCTGGGATCCATGAATTGTAGTGTAATTATACGTGGGCAGTATCAAATTAAAATGTTCAAATCAAGCAATAAATAAAACTCCATTCTAAGGGCTTAGATGTGCATGTTAAAAAGTGAATCTCTTTTTCTGTCTTCTTAGTCCTGGAATAGAAAATGGATAGAAGGATGAAATACTAAATAAGCGATACAAATCAGTGAAGAGCAGTCGACTTATTCACCATCGAAATACAGTATAACTATATTCTCTCTTAACTTGAGAAAGTAGGGATTGTAATGTAATGAATACAAATATATGACTGCAATAAAGGATTGTCTTTCAATATATAATACAATTACAGATGGATTATACATGGACTGTCAAAACAACCATCCAAACTCCTGCCTTCACACCTTCAGTGTTATTAAGTAGCTGCAGTGGGATCCAGTGACAGCTGAACGAATGTAACCAAATGATCCTGCTACTAACTGACTAATAGTACTTGTCTGTAAGGATTCAATGTGTAAATACACCGAATATTTAAGAATAGCACCCCCGAGGTGCTTGGTGCTGGTGCAGTTTTCAGTGAAGTGGGGAAAGGGGTCACGCTACTAGTTAAAGGGGGGAACTAGGCCATTCATTCATACATTGTTGTGCATGATGAGCTGAGGGTGCTGCCTTGAAAAGTGCAAAGGAGGGGGTCATTTCCACTGAAGACAAATATCTGTTAGTGAAGCAATGTCATACACACACTGTAAACACATGCATGGGCACACATGTGTGTCTACATATGTATAGGGTATACAGCATGTAAACTGTGTATGTTAAGCACAATATAGGGTTTCATAATATATGTTAGATAGATAGATCTTCCATATTTACCCAATGAAAAGATAAGAAAACTCTATCAGATAGATCTTTCATTAGTCTTGAGAGGTATAGTTTACATTTTAGATTGAGCCTGTTGTTAGCTATAAGAGTGGGAATACATTCTTACTAACTTTGCTAGTTTGCTAGCTAGAATCTCTGCCAAAGTCAAACAGTTCCACAATAATTAAATTGTAATAAATAATTTAAGGTGTGTGTATGTGTATTGGTCTACTATGTGTATTTTTGTCAATTTCAGTGGTAATATCAGAAAAGACTAGTTTGTTAGCATAATTAGCATAATATTTATGTATTTCTTCCCAAAAGTAGTACAAACTGTAGTTTTTCCTGAATAAAAAGCATTTGGATGATCAACTAGAAGGTTAGTCTTCAATGTCCTTAGAGTCAATACTGAACTTGGGAAAACTGCCTTTTCATGTTTCATTTGGAAATGCTGCTATCATGTCAGGCATTGAAACGCCACATTCAAAAATGCTTCAGTAAGGATGTAAATTAGCAAGAATATTGTTTTATTTTCATGTCTTTCATTCATTTTATTGTGCTATGTTTGATTGTTGTGAATTGATGTGTGAATTTTACACATAAAGGTCAGTTTATTAGCCAGCACCACAATGCAACATTTTGCCAAATCTTCTTTCTTACTAGTTGAGTGAGAGCAAAGCAAAAAATTCGGTGTTCATTCAGCAGCACATCTGAAATGAGATTGAACACAGAGGGACAATCAGACCGCAGACATCTCTCCTGCCAGACTGCGGTCATGAGACTGGGATGGCGAGGAGAGTACGAGGCCTTGTTAGGGTAAAGCCAGACAGGGTGGGAGTTTTTCCCCTTTCTGAGAGCACTGCACATTATTTCCCACATGGTCTACAGGGAGACCGGGAGACCCACTTTCCCCTCAGTGCCCAATCACAAACACAGAGCAGTGACTAACTCTGAGCTGAGGACGCTGAGGACCCGTGTGGTTAGCCTCATTTCAAATGACCAACACTGATGAGAGTCAGTAGGAAAGCAGCATGTGGTGAGTGATGATTGAGTGGGAAAAAAAGTGGAGGCAATGAATGAAATATTGCTGAGAATAACATGAATTTTGATGGGAATCAGGTGGACTTGTGACTTCACGAGGAGCAAACGTAATGAGCCAAAACTTTAAGGAGGAGCAGCTCTAGTGATCCATGTTGCATTGCGATACTTAGTGATGTTGAGACTCAGATGCTGTGAAACATAACTGAAACATACAGAAAAATAATTGTGTAACGTTACCTATCAGATTGTGTATCATATTTATTGATGCAGGGCACACAGGAAGATGTGTTAACTCATAACACATCTTCAGTGGAGTAGATTTGACCTTTGTACTAGTCATTGTCTTCTGCTTGCGATTTTTCACTTTTCTAATTCAGGCAGGCGTAACTTAAGTGGTAAGAAGAAGCACTGGTTTACTTTTTCAGATGAAAAATGACAGGGGGGACAAGGGACAGAGACAGAGTGACACATTGAACGTCACTATTGCATCAGCCGCTTTTAGCTAGCATGAATAGTGATGACTCTCAGGGCAGTTTTGCCACAAAAGGCTCAAACGAGGACCTATTGTCTCTGCCTCCGACAATAATAAGCCGGAAGATCACGGAAGTCCTCAGCCTTGCCAGTTTTGACCTCTGCGCAGGGCCGCGGCTGGCCATGTAGGTGCCTATCATTATATCTTTTGCGAAAAAGAGCAGGTCATCCATTGTTAGCACAGCAACTGCTCCCAGAGTTGAGTCGTACAAATGTACCTCTGAGTTTGGGAAATTTCATTACGGTTGAGGAAGGGCCACAGAATTTAGCACATACAAGCTAACTTTGAGCAGCTGAAGCATTTTTTGCACACAATATGTGTATTGTTGAAAAAAATCACCTGTATTAATAAAATACATGAAAAAGAAACTATGTGATTATGTGTACAGGGCAAAAAAAATGAATACGAAGTTCCTTTTAAAGTTGATGTGGTGAACTTAACAGTTGCCTATTTACACATCCAGCAGATACATAATGATTCATTTGTCTGGCTACCTGAATGTAAGTCCAATATTCACTCACTTTTAGCTCTGTTTTGGTCTCCACCAAGATCCTGATGGGATTTGAACCCCCAACCCTGACAGTGTTGATGACCTGCTCGAACCTCTGAGTAACACATGATGATATCTGCATTTCACTTCTTTTAGACTGCACATATTCACATCAAGTGACCCAGTTTGCCTTTTTCTAGACTTTAAACTCAAAGAATCCTTGAGACCAGTATTCCCCCTCCCACCACCACCACCACCACCACACCCGCTGTTTTCATTTTGTTTCAGGTCAGTGGCAGTGACTTGGGGCAGGAATACCAATGGCGTGCTCACAGTCAGCAGCTAGTGCTAATGGCTGTGCCACATGCATCAAACGGGGAAAAGCTGCTCTGAAAGTGACAGGGCAAAATGTCACTGCGTACAATATTATGGGGAACATGGTCAGTGTCTATCAAGCATACACAGCTCAGAGGGAAAACAATTACAAAATCACAAGGCAAGACTACACTGATACAGTGGAAGCCATTTGAACAAATGTCAGCTGCTGTATTATGGGTGTTTTGAAGCCTTATTAATATGTGGAAGTATTATATGTCCAAGGACAATGTGAATTTTCACACAGCAGCTCTGTGCAATAAAAACAATAAGAAAACATTGAAAATTGAAAACAGAGCTTTGATGGCTGTAATGTACTTTACTGTGACCACACTGTATATAGTAGTCTGTTTACAGTATGCTGAAACATTTATTGTCCATATGATTTTTAGGCATGATTTTAGAAAATGTGCACATTCAATTTGGGTCAGGTAATACCTGAAATCAAACATTAAAGCTGCACTACTATTTTTTTTATATTAACAATGGCACAAATAACAATGTGTAATGTGAAAGAGGTCACTTATAATGATGATCCCAAAGAGAATTGTCACCCAACTGCAGAGTTCCCCTCTGCTCTGTGGAGCGTTTTACCATCTTTTAGCTCATTGTTTTGCTTTTCCTCTTTACTCTTTACTTTACTGTACTTGATTCACTCTCACCGCTCTCATCAGTGTTGTGTCCAACCACAGCAGGCAGCTATTTTTATCAAAAAATGCTTTATAAACCCACAGTACACTTCCTGTCCAACACCAAACAGCGGACAGACAAAGTTAGCGACTAGCTGGTGAACATAGTGAAGCATTAAGCAACTTAAGAGCCAAATATTTCCCTCAGGAGTAGTTGGAGACCAAAAGCAGAGCTAAAAGGAGTGTGAATATTGGACTTATACTCAATAATCATAATCAAGTGAATGGAAACCGGACTCCAGATGAATGCTAATGTTGCTCCAGCTGTGCTGGAACAAGCAACTGTTTGCTAACATGTTTGCCATATCAATATTAATGCCAATATTTACATCTTGTTTTGCTGCCCCCAAGTGGCCCAAAAAATCTGTAATTGTTTAACTTTAGGTTTATTGTTACAGTTTATGTTTTATGTAATCCTTCTGAAGGCAGGCTGCAGAAACATGTTAGTTTTAGGGAATCAAAATACTAAGCAGGAACTCCATTTTTCCTTATTTATCTACCTGTTATATTTACAGTATATACAGTACAACACATCATTAAAATCTTTTTCATAACAATAATTCACAGTGTTCAACTTCAGGTTTTATGTCTTCATTAAGCAGGGATTTTTTTTGTACATTCATCCTTAAAAACACAGTAAACTACAATAGACAGATAAACAATTAAAATGATGAATAAAAAAATGATTGTATTCTGCTGTCAAACTAAATATTAGAGGTTTTTCTATTTTTCATGATGTGTTTTAATCAAATAACGTTTACCAGCAGATTTGCTTCTTTATTCAGAAGATGGAGTGTTTGTTAACAGCATTTTTCAAATCATTACCAACCTTAAATTGCTTTCAGCTATCAACCGACATTTACTAATTGGGTACGGATGTGGAAAAGTCTGAACACTGTAGGTCAGGTTATCTCAGGGGCAGCTGATCTGATGATGATGTCGACTGTTACTGAAGTCATCGCAAATATTGAAATGTATAGATGTTCTATCAAAGTGAAATGTCCCTTTAACATGAGAACCTCCATCAACAGGTTTATCAGCTTCACATTCCCTCAGTTCTATACCTTTGCACCCAATTAGCGACTTCATTACTGTATCCACTGGGCTGGAAAAATGACATTGGACTGCAGACATTGTTAATTTCACCATTCAGTGTCTGCCTTGTCATAAACTATTACATGGAGGCAACTTTGGTCACTGATCCAAACATAAACAAAGGTTTATCCCCACCATCAAAATTCCAAACAGAGGATTGGACTCTGCTATCCCTCCCAAAGCGATTTCTATGTCTTTTAATATGTGGACTAACAACAACAAGAACTAAGCAGACCAATATTTTCAGTTATGATCAGCTTAGAAAAATCGTTTGAAATGGTTTTCAAACGTTAACCCCAAGATTCCAGTGACTCCTGTTGAAGAATGAATGTTGAGTTTTATCGATCATGCCCATTGTGTTCTACGAAGTCTAGGCCTAGCACTTCCTCCCATCCAGTGGGCTACTCTGACCAGTTTGCCTGTTTTCTTCTTGAACACAGCATGGAGGAGACAGTGCGAACACTACTACAGAACCAGGACTCACTGGAAGGGCCCAAGGTGGACCCCCTGGACCTCATGAAAGCATACAAGGTACAAGGGAGACCTCCAGTCACCACTAGATAATATGTTTGGTCTATTGGTATTAGTTTGGTTTGATAACACTGATGTTTATTATTATGTTGTTGAGAACAACAATGCTCTCACCATTTTGATTTGAATCAACTGAAAAAAATCTTCTGACCTGGCAAAAAGGTTATATGATAAAGTGAAACTGTAGTTTGAGCACCATTTTTTCCATTAATCTAATACAGAATTGTAATAAGAACCCTAACAATTAAACAGCAATCATCCAAATAGCAGATAGAACACTTTAGAAATCCCCAGGGATGACTTACCATTAGATATACTATTGATCTCACCTTGGAATTGATTTTAAAGCCTTTTTACATTGTAGTCTTACCCAAAAATAGTTAACCCTAAAATGTAATAGTTTCACTTGTGGGGACCTGCTTTATGTCCCCAGATGGAGATAAGTCCCCACAATATGACTGTGAGACAGATATTTGTCCCCACCACATGCAAGTCACACACATTTTAGATGATCAGCTCAGATGCAGTTTGTTATTTGTGTTGGTGTGGATGAATGTGCCAAACATAAGAACTAATGAACAATATACCAAATGCAAACAAGACCCATAATTCATAATACTAATTTGTTAGAGCGCAGCCTTATCTTGTCTCCTATTTTTTATGCTACCATCCGTCTTCTCTTTTTTTGATTTGCTTTTCTTGAATCAAGGCTTTTTAATATATGGTGTGTGCAGTTTTCTACACTACTCATTAATGCAAAGTGCTAAATAATGCAACATTACATTACAGGCCAATAAACATTTCATCATCTAATCTCATGCACACACAAGTATGAAGCTCCAGTGATAAGTCAGACAAAATAAAATATTAGAGCACAAAATGTATAACACTGACTGAAATGAAGTAAGGATATTAGACAAGCATTATCACCACATGGACACAAGTATGAATTTGGAAAAAGACATCGTTTCGTACCCAAAATAAAGAAAAGACATTAATTATGTTCCACAGTATAAAAGCACAATGAACTCAATCTTTACAATATAAAGTGCAATCTACAGTATCAGACAAAAAGAACCTGAAAGGCTCTCACCCACCATGTTCCATTGAGCTTTATGCATCCAAATAATACATGCTGGTAATGTTGAATATCTACTAAATACTGCTGCAATACAGAGTCCATTTATTTCTGTGTCCTGTTTGCATTTCCCCAAATGTTTTTGTGGTGTAATTGAATTGTGTGTATTTATTTTCGCGTCTACAGTATGTCTACAGCAAATTGGGATGAAACCTGACTTATTTAAAACCAAGTACGTTTCCTGCAGTTAGCACTTGAATATGAATTGCCCTGATGATGATGATATCAGTTGGCAGCCATGGAGGCTATGAGGCTTGCTGCAGTACCGATTCTGTTCCTGATGAATTGAAATCTGTGTGAAAGCCAGAGAAAATAGACATACAGAAGTGGGATAATATATTACATTCACAAGGACACATGAACCATTGGGAGGAAAGTCAAGGATTCAACTGAATCACAAATGCTTAATCACAAGGACATACACATCTCCTCTCCCTCCCCCTGAGCTCAATAACACTACCAGCTTTTGCCTCAATGCTGCTGCTCTCTGACCATAAAAACCTTCAGCTTTAAAAAACTGTAACAATAACTCATCTCATGAATCCCTTACATACTCCTGCACTTAAGGGTTCTCAGTTGAACTGAGCAGACACAGAGCAGCACAAGCATCTCGCTGGAGTCCTTTTATGGCCACCTGTTACAGGAAAGTCCAACATTCACTGGTGTTTTAGCCGTCATTTGGTCCACCAACTTCTGAGGAAAATATGTATCTCTTTGGCTTGTTAAATGTCCCACTCTGTTCACCAGCCACTTCTTAACTTTCACCGTCCACTGTATGTACCTTTATTAAATAATGTGCAAATGACACCAGGCTGCTACAGATCAACCACTCACACCTCTACACACATCAGACAGGTCGGTTATACCTCAGTATTCTTCTTATTCTCTATAGTTTCAGAGCTGTAATTAGTCAGCCCTACAGATCAGTGAACCAAAGCAATAAGCTAAAAAAGGCTACAAGCTGCAAAAGCTGCAAAGTAAGGTGTTGATTTCACACACTGTCACATTACAGGGGGTCATTTGATTCACTGTTAATAATAAAAGTATGGGTTAATGAAAGTTTGAAGTGACGCAAAGTGGAAGTATTTTTATGCAGTAGTGGCAGCATTCAGTGTGTTTATTGCTATTATAACTGGAGCCCATGATATGGCGAATTTATCTTTCATTTCTTTGTGACTTTAAGGCATGCATCTTTGATCCGCTCTCTCTCTGCGTTTCAGGACAAACTCCTGGAGGAAATGTGGAAGCAGCAGGACAGTCTGGAGGATCCCACAGCCACAGCAGCAGAGATGCCTGCCTCGCCTGAGGCTGGCGTAGGATCGGAGGAAAATTCAAAGGACAGCAATCCCCTGCTACAGCGACTCAGAGCCCTGGAGGTAAAGTGGATTGCATGGTCCACTTCTTACCCTTCCCCCAACTGTTCTCCATTTCCCCACCATCTCTTCCTGTCTCCCATGTCCTTTCCTTTCATCCCTGAAATGTCAGATTGATCGATATATTGAGAGTACCATATGCTTTTTTAAACTAAATTAATTAATTTATTTATTTTACTTGATATCTATAGAGACTTGGAATAAGTGGGCAGCTCAAAGACAGCACAATAGGCTGTTTTCCTAAGGACTGAACATCATTGTACTGGTTACATCCCTTATTTAGGAAGGATTACAGCGTAGGTAGGGTTATTAATGACATGACATGGCATTATTTCCCCCCTAACACTTTGACTCTGACTGGCTGTTACGCAGATCGATAAACTAATTATCACTTTTTTCCTTGCTTTCGCTATAGCGCAGGTCAGCAAATTGTGACCTGTGGGCCAAATCTGGCCCTCCACTAAAATGATTTGGCCTACTCAGTAAACTCTTAAAGTTTTTCTTGCTGGCCATGTTGCAGAAATCCGCTGCAGACCCATATTTTTGTGGTGTCAGATTGGGTAAGCTAGGCTATTTTAAATCATTAGGGAAATCTAAGATGCTTAAAAATAATTCAAAAGCTGCCTAAGGTTAAAACATAATGGATTCCTCACGAACGCTGGAACATGAAACCTGTCAGTTATACATTTAAAAGCATTTAACTTGTTCGAATGAAATGATATCACCTAGATAGATACAAGATAGCACCTGAGTCTGCACCGCTTCATTTGAAAATTCCAGTGAGACATGTAGATGACAAACAAGCACAATCAGTGTTTCATCATGCCTCTATCCATCTTTAAATATTACAGAAAATTAAACCTCATTATGCTGAAGAGCAGACCAAGGGGTAAGGAAAAAAAACAGCAGAAGGCAAAGGAGTTATTCATATCCAGGAGGTGATAATTAAAATGCTGACAGGGTAGTTAACATTTGCAGTCAGTGTTCCAGTGAATGTACAGTACGCCTCTCTGTCACACCTTCCCTGCTGAAAAAGTAATAGGGCTTACCATCTGTTGAGAGGTCTCAGACAGCCATTATTGATTGCACTTCTATATCTACTGCAAAGCCTACAGATAAAATCCACCTAAAAACAGAGCTCACTTTGCTAATTCTGCTTTGTGTGTTTTGTTTTACTGGATGTGGTGTGATTTTATATTATACCACTGTCATCATTTATGTTTTTCAAAATATGATCAGTAATGATGATTGGATTTACTTTAAGACCAAGGAACAGAAATATATATATATATATATATATATAGTTTTTGGTTCATCAGGAGTGACCTCGTTAAACCCAGAAAAAGTTTTAATTATTCTTGGTACTGGTGTTACGTAGGTGGTGTTAGTGTTGGGTGAGGGCAGATATGAACAGGGATGGTTATTGGATGTCACACCTCCTGATCTCTGGGTATTTTAGGGGCTTCATTTAATAAAACACCTGCAATGGCTGAGACACGAGGTGTCTGCAATTCACTGTGCTGTTTCCTGGTATGTCACTGTGCAGTACAATATGCTTCCAGAAAATACGATGGCTGGTTTAAAAAAAAAAAAAAAGAAACATTTAACACAGATTAGTGTTAGCTGTTTTCATTCATCTTTCTAGATTCCTTTTGCTGTGTATTATTTAACTATGAATGTCCAGGAATGATGTGACAGTTGAAATGTAGGTTAGTGGTTTGAAGTCAAAAATGCAGACTGAATCCCGGACAACTAAATGAAATATATGGAGACTTCATGAAGCCCCGCACAAAAACACCATAATTTGAGAGCATAAAGCTGCAAATATGCGTAAAACATCACACTCTTTCTCTGAGTCATAACCCGGTCACATCTGAACACACAGACAAGATACACTTATTTTTAGATTCAGTGTGATTTATACTTTCCGAGAATATTATTATCTCCCATGTCCAATAAGCGTCCAGCTTAGTAATCAAGGAAAAAAATGCTCCTTATAACTGCAGAACTTGCCTGAGAATCATCCCGTTTTTAGGTTTTCTTCAGTATCAAAGTAATCCAGTAATAGTTGTCTGTACATCCATTGGTAGATTGCAAACAGGAACTGCTAATAGCTAATTTGGTGTACTTTTAATGGTGCCAATCTGCCAAAATATAAATAAATATAGGCAAAAATACAGGGCTCAAGTTGTAGCCCACAGTGTAACTCAATGAATCCATGGCAACATTATACGTACCCAAACCCTGTTTACATCCCTCAAACATCATAAAAACTGTAGTTCCAAAGTTTGGAGCATGATTATCCTCCAAACAGAAGTAAGATAAAGAATAATAATAGGAGTGACAAAATCCATTATCATTAACTTTTTGTTTTACATTTCTAAAGCTCAGAGTGTCCCATCAACATGGTTCTTATATTCCTTGTACAGTAACAGATATTTACTGCGTGAGGACAAAAAACAATTTTATATTGCATAGGAATTATCCCAAAACATACAACAGGGTACAACTCACGTGCAAATTGATGGCATTTCTGAGTAGCCCAGCAGCTTATTCTGAAAATAACAATATATACAGTAGAGCCTAGCTAAGACATGTAGTGACTCAGCTGAAAGGCTGTAAATAAAGAGAGAGAAAACCGAGCAAAGGATTTCAATTAAACTGACCAAACAGCAAATAAATTTAGAGATTTTCATTATTTTAGTAAATGATTGCGTGCAGCATCTACACCATGTGTGCATCAACTGCAAAAGCTTTAATGTTGCATCCTGCATCCTGATAACTTGTTTAGTACTGTACTTAGGAAAGCCTGCATAACCACTCTGTCATTAGTGAGGATCTTTTAGAATAAAGTGCTGCCTTAAATCACATCAATTTTCTTGTCTACTTTGTTGACCCCAGGGGATAATTCTGAGTGTATTTTGTGGTTTTTATGCCATTGCCTCTTCATGGTGGCTGCCTTTATCTTATCCACATTTGTAATTAAACTTTAACGCTGAACTGGAGAAACATTACAAGGTTTTACATTTAGTTGGAAACTACTTTCCAGTCATTATGGCACACTTGGGTACCTTCCATATAACCTACCATGAGAAATGCTCTAAGAACCACAAATAAGAGTTAGAAGATAAATAATAAAAAATAAACTGACCTTGCTGTGCTTTTTGACTGAGGGGAACTGCTCTCAGCTCCTCAACCAAAAAGTAATATTCAGTGGACTTTGACAGTTAAGCCTAAAACACTGATTGATGCGGTGCTCGCTGAAGATCAACCATGTTAACTGTGCAAAAACAAGGATGAGGGAGCATGGCGGTAAGCACACTGCCGAACATTTACATATTTGCAAGTGATTTAGTCTTGCATTCAGGATCATTTTTGCAGATGTAACACATTATGCTGATGAAAAAAACTGTTCTTTCATAGTTAATAGTTAAGATTTTAAGCCTGAATGCAATATTTATTGACGTACGAAAAACAGATTTCTTTACTTGAAATCTGAATGTATAACATGTCAATCAATTAAGCTAATTTGTAAATGTTATGTATTGTCACATCAATAGCAAGTATGAGCTCATACACACACATACTATATAAGGCCCAAACGCTTAAAGTTCAAACTCATAACTTGGACTTCCCTGACCTTTACACATACCAGCTGCCAGCCTTCAGGCTGATCTGTGGCCTTTTAAACACTTTCCTATGATCCATCCTAAGAAAAGAGTGAGTCAGAACAGTCCCATACTGTTGTGTGGGTTATTGTGATCAGTCTCAGGATATTAATCAGTATCATTTCAGCAGCCAGTCACTGATCCAGGTTAAAATATTGTGGTGATAATCTTTGGCTCTCACTTTGGGTTAGTCTGAAGACGATGTTGAGCTGTGTGAGGTGAGTACTTCTTTGAATCCTGCTCACTCCTGCGATTATCTGCCATTTCTGTGATTTTCTGTGAACCTGTTGTTCAGAGGAGTTGCCCACAGCACTTAAGTGAAAACAAGCCATCTTAGGTAGCCCAGCCTTTAAGATTTACTGGATTAATCATTTCAGTGGAAAGTCACCTCCTGAGTTCCCAGAATGGTTTGTGTTCCCTGCTGTGCAAAACCTCTGTCAGTAATTGAATTATAACTGGGGTACATCAAGCGAGCCTCACAGACACAGCCGAGGTCAGCAGGATGGAGTTTGGATGCCTGAAATTTAAAGCATCATTCATTTAGAACCATCTTTCTCCAGAGAACCTGCAAATCCTACAGTGCTTCAGGGAGAGAGCCTCTTCAGAGAGAGATCTGTCTGTCTATCTGTCTGTCTTTCTGTCTAAGAGAAGACAATATCAAAAGCTCACATGTATCATATTGCACATTTTTGCAGGAATGACCATATTATTTGTCATGTGTATATCACTCTCAGCTGAGACGTGAAAACTTGCCTTATACAAGTTTTTCAAAATTCCATATGGATATTGAGATGGCAGCGCATTCAAAAGTAATTCATGCAATTTATCTGTCTGTGTTTTGTCTGTGCAGGCGGAGAACTCTGCTCTGTCAATGGAAAACGACAATCAGAGGAAGCAGTATGAACGCTGTCTGGATGAGGTGAGTGTTACTGTTCTCACAGCACTTTCAAGAACCAACATGTAAAGTACAGTCTGTATCTTAACCGCTTTTACTGTTTCTCTCCACAGTGAAGTCTGACAAATAATTTTCATATGACATTAACATTTTTATCTTGTATTGGAAATGATCCGTATCCGTACTGGTTGTATCTCATGTCAGTACTGATTTGCACTAGCAAACTTTGTCACTGTGCAAAAACTCACTTCTCTATAGTGTTAGTGAAGTCCGTAGAGGAAAGCCAAGAGAGGGTAACATCTCTAGTTGAAGCGGACACACAACAGAGCCCTTAGCGGTTTAAGAATGAGAGCTGCAGGGGCGAGCCTCACCGCTCAGGAGGACCGACTCGCAGCTCCTGCATGTGGATCTGCCTGCACTCCTACCTCTTCTTTTCTCCCTGACAACACTTTGATTGTCTCTCCATCTCTTTCCCTGTCTGTCCTTCATCTCTCTCCAGCCAGGAAGACTGCTCCACGTTATTTTTCTTTGCAGGCTTCAGTAATAGGCTTGTTACCATGGAGATTGCTGCCCGTGAGAATTTAACATATTCTGGTTGAGGACAGAAATTTCAGAGTTCGTGCTGTGGGATCCATTTCTCTTCTCCTGCTTTTCAGTCTTATTATGCACATTAATCTTTTTGGGGGGAAAGCATTCAGGAGGCTTCCTGTCATGGTCTGAATGAGCTGAGGCGAGTCGTTTTGATAGATAGATGAAAGAGGTGGAGGGAAATCATTTTGCGGCACACAAAAGTGGAAACAGTTATTATTCCGGTGTAAAGGTATAATGCATGCTTCTGCTTCAGAAATCAAAATAAGCAGGAAAGAAGGCATTTGAGATTATATATTCACAATAAAAACAAAAACAAACTTTTTCTTCTTCGCAATAGAAAAGTTAGTTACATCAAGGCAAGCAAATAAACTGTGTAGGGACAAAAAGAAACATTCTCAACATTTTAAAGTTACTACAGGCAGCTGCTGTATGATTTCACTAAATCTGACTCTGTGATGCAACATGCTGTCAATTTGTCCTCACGGCATTTTACATGCCTCTAGATTCTCTGTTGTTTGTACTGGGTCATTTTCATTTATAGTCTCTCTGCATCTCAAAGCTACACAAGAAAGCTCTGAAATCCAGACTAAAATAATGACCAGACTCCTAATACATTATTAACTTTTCTTTCTTTTCTTTTCCCATGTCTCTTCAAGGTGGCTAACCAGGTGGTCCAGGCCCTCCTCACACAGAAGGTTCGTCTTTGCCTCTGCAGTATTGACGCATCGTTAATCCAGTCAGCCATTAGAATCAGTCAGAGAAATGATGACTGTCACAATGATGAGTAGCTGTATGTCGCTAACATGAAGAAAGATTAACAGCGCATGTCTTACCTCGTGATCTTTGAAACAAAGTCTAAAATCCTTTGGGGTTCTTTTTGTTGGTGCAAAGATGTCACAGTAAGTGTTGCTGCTATGAAAAGTGCAACTTGTAGCATTTTAGCATCACCACATCAATTCCTGTTCTTTAATTCAAAGTATGGTCAACAGATATGGACTCGAGTCATGGATCTGATGACTTTAGACTGACAAAATAAAATACATTTTAAAAACTTGCACAAACACACACACACTTGGACTTTAGACTTTTGGTTTGGAATGACTTGATTCCTTCCCCAAGCTCATCTATTAAAATGTATCTTATTAATGACTTTGAATCAATCCAACAACCAACCACCTTGCGCAAGCTGGTGTGTTTGTCAGTGCAGACCAGCAGACACACAAAAGAAGATAGCTCTGATTAGCCCTTTGTCCCACCACTGCAGTGACTTTGTCCCACCACTACTCAACAGGACTGGAGTATTAGCCTCTATCTGCATCTATGTGTATGCCATTGTTCACTATGAACCACTGGTTTGGATTCCACAGGAAATTTGCTGTTCTGCTTTCTACTAGGAAATAGAGTTTTTTAAAGAGTTTATCAAAATTTTGCATAAAAGCAAAGTGAAAGAAAAACCAAGTATACATGGAGAGGCACCCAGGATGGGAGACACCTCAGGAATGTAGTCCTAATATTGATACCAATGGTGTCACCAAGAGTTTACTTTAATTTAAGTTCAGTTCTATCATTGATTCATTAAATGGTAAGTAAATGTATGTGCCACCGCAGTGGAATAAATGAATGTGAAAGTAACATTTAACATTCAATATGGAATCAACAGTATACTGAATAGTACACATGCATTTTGGCAAAATGTACTTATCAAAATAAAAGTCAGTCCTGTTAAATCAGCATCTGATACACGTGTAGTTCTCTGAAGCATCCCCCTCATTCACAGTTATCTGTCCATTTTTTCTCCTCTTTGGGGGGTTTCTAGGACTTGAAAGAGGAATGCGTGAAGCTGCGGACCCGTGTGTTTGACTTGGAGCAGCAAAACCGCATACTGAGTGTGCTGTTTCAACAACGTGTCAAAATGTCCACGATTCCTGTCTCCCAGGTAGGAACACATGGCGCAATGGATACAAACAGAGACTGACAGTCCTGCTTTAAGGCTGCTTGAATTTTACATGAGCAGTGCTCTACTTCTAAAGGTTACTGACTTGAAAAAGGACCACAAAGAGAGAGAAATCTACCCAGGATGCAAGTGTTAGAATGTACAGTTTTACTGTTGAATTTATAGTTAGAAATTGACTCTTGTGAGCCTTATAGTCTTCCATTCGTAACTAGTGTAGTAGTTAGTGTCAAAGTAGCATGCTCGAGTGCACTGTAGGTAATCAAACAAGCATTACCATCCCTCTTCTTTTATGCTAATCATGTCAGAATTTAGCCTAATAGTGAGCCAAACCTCTAACCTGGAAAGTGACAGTACAGAATCCAGAGACAGCTGCACATGTTTCTCTAATTGGAATGCTCTCAACCATAGAGCATTGGGGATAATTGGTTAAAACCTGGGCCTTCTTGTAGTATTGTTATTCATCATGACAACTGACTAAAGTTGTTGAGCTTTGTCACTAACTGCACTGTAGAGCTTTAAAGCTGCACTAACCAATATTTTTATACAAAACATTGACTAAATGATTATGTGTACTTTGACAGGTGTCACTTGTATTGACAAACCCACAGGGAATTATCACACGACCCTGCAGTTCCTCTCAGCACTATCAGAATCAGAATCAGAATCAGAATCAGAATCGGGTTTATTGCCAAGTAG